>JAECUM010001593.1:0-143217 GCA_016617855.1 Megalonaias nervosa | reverse complement strand
AAAAAAAAAAAAAAAAAAAAAAAAAAAAAAAAAAAAAAAAAAAAAAAAAAAAAAAAAAAAAAAAAAAAAAAAAAAAAAAAAAAAAAAAAAAAACGCTAAGGAAAACCAACTTAAAAAAAAAAATTGTTGGTTATATATGCTGTACAGTAACAATTTCATGATCGATTACGACAACTTGCAATGATCGAGTTGCTCGATCGAGATGATCGAGAAGTCATATGGTTTGTTTTCTGAACAGGTACCTGTTTAGTCGTTCGCATAAGGCAAACTTAAACAGATTCTTTCATGCGATTCAATACAGTTTTGATCTCTAATATGGTAACAACATATTAAAAGAAAAAGAACTACTTAAAAATGTAAGAAATTATTGCATTTACCAACTTATTGCTTTCAGAAATTTTGTAAAGGATTATTTCTCGATTTCTTTCCGCAGTCGACGAATTTCTAGATGCACACAACAACGCCACAACTGTGAGCTCTTCGCGTATGAAAGCAACATCTGTCCGTACTTGTTACATGCTTCAGTCCATTTCTGATATGCCATAAAATGAAAGTTGGCTAAAAGTGACTTAAAGTTTGAAATAGTTGCAAGAAAGCTTGGGTTCTATTTCAGTATCGACCGAGAAGTTAGAGTGTACGCCTCAGATGCGGGAGGTCGCGGGTTCGAACCCCGGCCGAGTCATACCAAGACTTATAAAACTGGTACTAACAGCTGCCTCGCTAAACACATTAAGAGGTTAGTTTTAGGACTGGTCGGCCTGGTGTCAGGATAATGTGACTGGGTGGGACATCATGCTACATGTGTGCGGCATGATGCCCCAGTGCTAGACATCGCTATAAGCTGCCCCACTGCAGACATCGTAGCGATGACTGAAAAATTGTTAAAGCTATGTCAAAAATCCAAATCACACACACACACACACACACACACACACACACACACACACACACATTGGATATCATTTAATTTGGTATGTAAAGTGCACTTTTCAGCATTGTCAGTAGCATGGGTGGGGGCGATATAGCGACAATGGGACTTACTGAAATTAGGTGAAAAGAAAGATAGCGACAATTTAACATGGAAATGGCAACTGGGGGTCAATGGAAATTGAACATGGGTGACGTTATGGGGTTTATATGGTCAAAACCATTTATAGGGTGAAATGCGTTTATAGGGACAAAGGTTGATAGGGACAAACATAGACATACGGAAACTAATAAATACACATCCAAACAAAGAAGACGGAAACACACAGAAAAGAGGACACATTAAAAAGAAAGTTGTTGGTGCATGGCAGATTACATTCGCATACCTTTTCAAAGTGAGAGGCATTTCTACACACGTCATAGCCTTTGTTAAATTCGGTTTTGTTGGTTAGTCATCTTTAATTCTATCATTTGATGTATTTCTTTTTCTTTTTTTTTTTTTTTATAGAAGATGTTATAGAAGATATAAGATTTTTTATTGTTGTAATGAGATTTATGTTGTTTAGTCTGTTGCTGCGAAAGAAAATATCTATAGCAAAATGTTAAAGTTTGTTCAGTTTTCTTATTTCAAGCTCTACAAAAGGTACCAAGTTTGTCTGAGTGAGTGAGAAGGATTAAAGTCGCCTATGCTAACTAAGAGCTTTTGCGACTCGTTAATGCTCAATTGTTGAGCTTTTTAATTGGTCGGTGTTTCAGGAATGATGCCGCAAAAACACCGCTTTTATGTACGATAGTCGTACTTTTTAATTGTATACCAAGTTTGTCTTGTAAGGGGATTGAAACTCTAAATTACGCGGACGTAAAGGAAAATATACCTTTATTAGTACAATTTGCTGTCTTTGTGTTCATTCTAATCATGCTTGCCTTATATCTTTGTGTTTTAGAGATCATGTTTCTTCTGATGTAAATAAATGTATCAATGGATAGACAGCTTGGATTATCATCCTTGAGGGTTCACTGTACATTAGTTTCTTTACTTCATACAAATCCCAAATTCATTGGTTTGAAGAAAAAAACCTACCACTCATACTATAGCTTCAAATCGGTTTCAGTTGTTATTCGCACAGCGAGAAGATCAGACGTGTTTTTCTTTACCCGACCACTATTCACTTTACAAACAATAAAACTAATGCATAATCGTATCATGGGCGACTCCTGGAAATGCTGTCAGTCTTATTGCGAAATACATTACGGCATGTTTGGATGTACTATTTTGTGAGAACTTTACATCGACGTTTTTGACAGAATGATTTCAGTAGGCTACGTCTCCAATTCACTCTTGTGATATTTTACACTAAAGGGTTTTTTTCCTATTGAAGTAATTATTTCAATTTATTTTTGAAATTTAGTAAGGAAATACACCATACAAAATTAAGAGTCGTGATATTTTAAAAGTAGAAATAACATTCTCTCTCTCTCTCTCTCCTAGTAATTTTGATTGAAATCTAATGGCATTTGTTCCCGTTTGAAAATACTTCTCCAAAATTGTGATCAGTAGTCACCATAATTAAGTGAACTGTTCCGTTTGTCATGTAATTTTTTTTCAAAAACTTACACCTTAAAAATTGTAGAACGATTTTTTTCTTTCATCAGTAAATCGTTGGAAGGAATAAAATCTTGAGTTGACTTGAGCTAGTACAATTCGGGTATCTTAGCTTTATCCTATTTTGGCACTGCAATGTGTCAAGGTAAAAATTTTCTAACATTAGATGTACCGTTTTTTCAGAAAGGCAACAAACACACGGCCTGTTCAAGAATGACGCGAGTGACATTGCACTGTATAACCCTGCCTATGGTTAACTCGGAATTCTAAAACCAAAACCTGAGTTCATAAAAATGTAACAATGTTCGACCTATTTTCTCTCAGTTCAGGCTGTCGATAGAACAAGGCGCGTTTTGGTGCTGCTTTTTTTCCCCACCCTTATATTTGTGAAAACTTGGCAACATTGTTTGTAGCGTGTGCTGCGAAACACAGGACATTTCTTAAATTTGGGATGTACAGCAAATGTTAAGCAGTCAGTCGACAATAAATATCACACAACCTTTTTTATGAAATTGATGAATGAATGAAAACAATGAACATTTTTCACATAGAATGTATGGTTGTCTTAATTATTTTTGTCCTATAATACCGCCCCAAAAAACAGAACCAAAAATGGTGTCCTACGTTTGTTTTTTTTTTTTTTTTTTTTTTTTTTGGGGGGGGGGTGTTGTTCTTTTACCATTCTTTCTTTCTTTCTTTCTTTCTGTAATGTTAAGTCTGTCTGCCCATCTCTCAAAACACTCCAGACTAAAGTGCCGCCCGTTCTACTGTCACCCAGTGCAGTAACAATTTGTGTGTGTGTTAGCTTTGGCTTACACACATATCGTTCGTCCTTAAAATTACTGTCACATTAGAGACCCAAAAACACATTTCTAGAAAATTGAGAACGAAGGTTTACGCCTACACCTTGAGATAAAAAGAGTTCAAGTAGGCCTAGTGTGTAAAACTTAGTCAAATTAAAGTTGTAATCAAGATTAAACGATGACACTTTTTCAAGGAGAAAACAAACACCAAAGCGACAGTACTTTTCAAAACGTGTTGGTAGAAGTTTGTGCTAGCGATCTTGAAGATGATATGATTATCTCATATTCAACACCATTTGCATCCACTACAGAGTGAGATCGAGAGGTTGAGAGAAAAACGGTGGTAAATCTGATAGGATGACAGAACAAACAAGAAGAAATAAATTTGTTTGGTACCTCATGAAGATTATTGTTTACAATCTAGTAGCCGCAAAAGTGACTTGCAGAAAAATTTAGAACGTTGACATACATCTACACAGTGAAATTAAATGGTTTACGTCAATGGTTGCTATTTCTTTGTTTATTAAATTTTAGTACAAACGATATGTCAAGATGCATGAGGTGTTTAAGACGCACTGTTGTCGTTTCCATAAGCCAGCCAGGGTTCCTATATGTTTGGCTTTCACTTGCCCTTGTGAAATATACTAAGTCATTGTCACCACAAGAGGTAGAGAGGGTATATATATATATATATATATATATATATATATATATATATATATAGAGAGAGAGAGAGAGAGAGAGAGAGAGAGAGAGAGAGAGAGAGAGAGAGAGAGAGAGAGAACTCGGTTAAATCATTTTTGAATCAGCTATCAAGCGAACCTGAACCAACACCTTCCACGTCTGCGACCAGACCGAGAGAGCCTACTCCAAACCAAAAGCCACCAGTGTCACCCGAAAAGTATTACCACATTCGAGAGACGGAAAAGCGCCCCTCAAGAAAATTTAGAACTACGGCTTACACTTAACACTGTGAAGTTGAAAGATTTCAAGTCAGACGTATCGCTGGAGAAAGCAGAAGAGTTCGTCACCGATGAGTGGGATTCTTTGTTAGCCACACTGAAACGACAATGTGAAGCCAAAGAAGACGGTCGCTTGAGGCTTTCCATTCATCACGACAGTTTGAAATCCCCCGTTTGGATCGAGTTTAGCACCCCGTCAGAATTGACACCTTCCAAAGTCATCGACAAGATTCAACACGTGCAGCAATCCAACGACAAGTTTCACATCACCGATGGAAAAGTGACCATTCATATGGCATACGTTGTACCTCCAGGTGAAGAAGACAATGACTGCACTTGATCTGCTTATCGAGAAGTATACCTAGCATGATGGATATACCAACAGGTCTACGAATGAAAGGGAGTACATGATGGGAAACATCTACGCTGGGACACAAATGGTAGCTGACCAGATTTAAACAACGTGTTGACGGATAAAAATAGAAGCATGAACTTTGTCGTATTTGATAGTTTGTTTCTGGCTTTGTTTTTGCTTTATCTAAAAAATGGACATTAATTGTAGTATGAAAAATGTCATTCATTTATTAAATGTAAATACGTTGTATATAAAGTGGGGTTTTTTTGAAGGCATGAAATTTAACTTTTAAAAGTAGTTTTCTAGAACCAAGAAATAGATAACTTGTAAATAGGTTTATTCCATGTCCAAATTTGTATGTATTAAATGGATAGTGCTTAGACCAAAGCACAGTCCAGAGAACTCATGTATATACTTGAATAAATGTTTTGTACCCATACAATAGACTTTTCTTTTCGGAGTGTCTATTCTATCTGTGAGTCTTTCTTTGGAACATCTCTGTCCTCTTTTCTGTGTGTTTCCGTCTCCTTTGTTTGGCTGTGTATTTGTTCGTTTCTGTATGTCTATGTTTGTCCCTATCAACCTTTGTCCCTATAAATGCATTTCACCCTATAAATAGTTTTGACCCTATAAACCCCATGACGTCACCCATGTTCAATTCCCATTGACTCCCAGGTGCTATTCCCATGTTAAATTTCCATTGTCGCTATATTCCTTTTCACCTAATTTCAATGTGAAGTCGCATAGTCGCCATATTGCCCCCCTATACACAGAAAGGGACAGCCTTATCTAAAACCGTTTCCCCGAGCATCTCCATAACCTGAATTCATCTTAATTACTGTCTAGCTTAGTATTGTTGCTCTGTATGATCGTTGCTCTTTTACGTTTCCAAAGTGAGCTGTATTGCAAGAGCTAATTGATAGACCAATGTATCGGTAGACCATTGTGTCGGTAGACCAGTCTATCGATAGACCATTGTATCGTTAGACCAATGTATCGCTAGACCATTGTATCGGCTATAAACTAAATGCCACTAAGAGCATTGTATGCACATCCATCAGACAATCGTCCATCTGTTATCGACGCGAATGTTTGAAATTAATAAATAGTATCTTTAAAACTACTCAATGGATCTGAGAAGGAACAAGTTTGATAAATATTTCCATTCACTTAGTAC
The DNA here is from genome assembly GCA_016617855.1 of Megalonaias nervosa. Classification (NCBI taxonomy): domain Eukaryota; kingdom Metazoa; phylum Mollusca; class Bivalvia; order Unionida; family Unionidae; genus Megalonaias; species Megalonaias nervosa. The sequence goes on along the minus strand of JAECUM010001593.1, from coordinate 137,390 downwards.
ATTTTTTTCAGGGAGCCGCAATGGCTCATTGGTAAGCTGCCGGACTCATGACCGAAATGTTGCGGGTTCGAATCCTATCATCGAACCAGCTGGGTCATCAACCGTTGTATGTTTTTAGGCAGGGCGTTTTTTCTCCAATTCCCTTGGCACTAAATAACCTACTTGTGTTGCTGTGCCGCAAAGCACCAGATCGAACCAAAAACATCTCGGTACATATGCAAATAAAAGTTCCTTTTCCTTTAAGTGCGTTTATTGCCAAAGACGATTTTCTGATCGTGTTTACAAATAGAGGGGAGACATTACGTTTCTTTCTTGGTTTATCGTTAAGTATGGATATAAGTTTATCTTGGACACTGTTTAATACCAAAATGTTACGATGGACGCACCTAGAAAATAATCATTGGTTATGGAATCAACGTAGTCGAGAATGTTCCAAGTTCTACCGTTATGTTTTTGTTTTATTGTATAAGAATTTGTCGCCTGATTCGAAAGACATCATTATCGCTTAAGTTTTCCATTTTGGAACAACTCATCAGAATTTAGTCCTCTTTAGCAGTAAATTTGATAGGTTTTTCGTATATCACCTTTCATGACATTCTAGGTACATTCTTCTTCTTAATATAGAAAAACTAATGACCATGCAATTTTGAATTCACACATTCGCGGGTAAATTAGGAGGTTGCGGAAATTAGTAAATGTTGTCTCCATTCCTTCAAATATCTCTGTCTGCAATGTGGGGGAGAATTGGGGAGAAATGTATAAATGCTCTTACATGGCCCCACAAGATAATCCTCCCACCAACGTACTTATTAAAATTGAATTCTGTTGTACTAAAGAAAGATCAGCAGGATAAATTCTCCCCCACCCCAACTCCACTCATTTTTCATTGCGCACAACATGTCACTGAAACGCTTGAGGTACATAGTTCACATGGATCATACTTAATAAACTTCGAAACATGTGCAATTTCAAAATGGAAATGCACTTGTTTAAACTAGAAGACATTATGCATGAAAGTGTCATTTCAAACCCACCGGCAGGAGGATAAACATCTGTTGACGCTGGTAACGGCTGCTCTTGAATAATTAATATAGAAATAATAATAAATTTATAAAAATCGAAAATAAATAGAACAAACTAATAATAAAAATTATGTTCCTAATGATTGACGAATATTAATTCAGTATTATCTCTATATCTTTACTGATCGTCAGCTTTCCATTCCATAACACCATCGAGACATCATGGGTTTGGCCGTCTTTAAATGCAATTTCAGACTTATTAAATTGGACACAAGCTTAATTTAAAATTGTTTCAACAGTTCGAATCCGACAGAGAAAATGAAAGCAAAGTAAAATTTTTGAAAAGTTATGCAGTAGAACCCCTTTAAAAACAGACTACAAAACTGATAGAAGAGGGTCATGTACAGTGACAAATTTGACTCTGCTGTGTTACAGGTTACTTAACATGTATTCAGCTCCTTTTATCCGTCCTCCACTAATCAAAATACTCATAAAATTCTATTTTTAAAAATAGAATAATAATTATTTTAAAAAAAAGAAAAGGAGTAAGGATAGTTGTAGTTTTCCCTTATCGCAGAGACGGCTCCGGTAGCCTAATTGGTTAGAGAGTCTGCCGGAGGTTGCGGGTTGGAACCCCTGCCGAGTCATACCAAAGCCTTTTTTAAAAAAGTACTGGCAGCTGCTATGCATGGCGCTTAGTATTAAGAGGTTAGTGTTAGAACTTGTCGGCCTGATGTCTGAATAATGTGACTGGGTGGGATATGGTGCTGCGTATCTGCGTCATGATGCCAGAGTGCTAGACATCACTATAAACTGCCACACTGCAGACATCGTAGCGATATGACTAAAAAAATTGTTTAAGCTACTTTAAATACACACACACACACACACACACACACACACACACACACAAAATGTTGTCAAGAAATCAGTCAGATACAGAAACATTTTTATCTTAGTTTAATGAAGCATAATAAAGCAAACACAGTTCTCATTCAAGAAGGTGATAGGTATGCGTATTTTAGGTATGCGTATTTTAGGTATGCGTATTTTGGGTATGCATATTTTGGGTATGCGTATTTTAGCTATGCGTATTTTAGCTATGCGTATTTTAGGTATACGTATTTTCTTTTAATAAATAAGATCGATGTGAGTTCAGAGGAATTAGGATTCACCGATGTGTTGTGTTTCTTCCCGACGACTATCGATATCTCAGCTTGTCACTTTGGAATTGAACGGAACTATTACGATATCCTTGTCCAAATAATTCGTATTGTACGATATACTTGTCGGATGCGGGAGGTTGAGAGTTCGAACCCCGGTCAAGTCATACCAAAGACTTTTAAAACTGGTACTAACATTTACCTCTTGGTATCAGGATAATGTGACTGGGTGGGACATCATGCTACATGTCTGCGGCATGATGCCCTGGTGCTAGATCATCACTATAAACTGTCACACTGCAGACATCGTAGCAATATGACTGAAATTTTTTAAAGCTACGTTAAAAAATCAAATCACACACACGATATACCTGTCCAAATAATTCGTACTGTTCCATTATACTGTTCAATAATAGACACGTTTACAGTGCTGAATCCATTTTGCCATGGTGTATCCATGTGATATTTGTTCTTATCCAAACTTGTCTGGAACCTGCCTTACGCAGATACGTGGGGTCAATTCCTATGATAGATGCCTTTCGGTCAAAGGTTTCATTGTTTCCTTTTGTTTCGTTTCTGGCCGTTTTTCCAATCTGAGTACTTTTCTTATTAAAATTGGAATTTCTTAGTATTACAATATTTGTGTTTTGACTCTTGGTATCGTCCATTGTTGGATGTTCAGGTACAAGGGTCCCGTTCAACCTTCCAAATCCATGCCAGAGTTGTATTGTCTTCCACGGATCTCGAAACTTTGGTTTCTCGGTGGGTTCACTTATTTGTGGTATATTGTCTTTAACAGCGGCGGTCTCATTGGAGCCTAAAAATAGTTAAAATTAAATCAAATAATAATAATAATAATAATAATAATAATAATAATAATAATCAGCAGCATTATCATCTTCATCATCGTCGTCGTCATCATCATCATCATCATCATCATCATCGTCATTGGACGTTCATTACATCAGAATCGTTCATATCATCATCTGCCTACTTTACGATTTTCATCGTCGAGAAAATATAGTCTAAATAAGTGAGACTCCATAGTTAATAAACTGTATGAGCAAATATTTTGAATTCAGTCCAAAAGCTTCACGATTAGAACTATTAATACTGCAATATCAAATGAGTCTGTAGAGAAGTTATGGGCCGGAAATAATTTCGTATATCCACAATGTAACACTTCCCTGAAGAAAAAGACAAATTGGAATGAGTGGCTAGTAATTAATTTCCTGAACATGGACAGTTCGGTTTGAGTCAAATTTTCCTCAGTAGGTGGCGATGTTTAGACTTACGATTGGTTGCACTAGGTTCCTTGCCCAAGGCGCAGAGGCCATTATTACAGATAGCTTCCTTTCCACATTTTGTGCATTTCTCGCCGTTAATGTATGGATATTCACCAATGAAATTTCCGCTGGAACAAAGAACACGTGTTTAGTGAGAGATGGGCAGGGCCGGCAAGAATGGGGGGGGGGGGGCGGCAACAGGGAATATATCCCCGGGGCCCCGGGCCAGTAAGGGGACCAGGGCCGAACAACACTTTTCAATTTTATAAAGAAAAATTTTGTTTGAACAAGAACTAGGAGAGGCCCGAGTGTTTCTTACCCCTGGGCCCGTGATCGCTCTATACGGCCCTGGAGATGTGGTTGACCTCGATGTAAAGTTCAGTCTTTGGTTTGAAAACTATAAGAAAGAAAAGATTTTCTTGTCCGATTTTATCCTTTCTGGCAGACTCAAAGTTCTTAACATGCTGTGCGACCCTCTCCAGTCAAGGCCTATCTCTGACCCACGCGGTAAGCTTTGAAACAGAAAAACAAGTCTCAGGCAAAAAACACCGTTAATTTACGGTAGTTTAAATAAAGTTAACGAATTTAAAACAGGGATGTACGCACAACATGTATATAACTGAGACTTAACTGGGCAAGTCCACCGGGATGCACGAAAGGAAAGAAAGAACCTTTTTCGTGAGTGTAACTTAGACAAACTACACGGCATCAAAAACAATTTTACAGAATTATAGGATACACAAAGATCGAACTGAAATTGCAAATATGCAAATGTCTACTGCGCCTATTTTTCTACATTTATATACTTCCTTTTTTAATCCAGTTTTAAATCATCCCATTATCCCAGAGTCTTGGGTCATGGGATTGCCACATCCAACGTATCAAAAATAAAGGGGATAAAAGAAAGCGTCTCTCTTACCGATGAACCTATTACACTATTCCACATCCAACGTATCAGAAATAAAGGGGATACAAGAAAGCGTCTCTCTTGCCAACGAACCTATTACACTGTTAATTTGTTTTCGAATTTCATTTACATCTATTTTAAATGCAAGACTTACGGACTTTTAGAAATAACCGGCATTTTAAAGGAAAATATGGCTGCCTTTAGAAAAGTTATCTTCTACTTTAGAATCTATCTATCTATCTATCTATCTATCTATCTATCTATCTATCTATCTTCACGCTCTCGTATAACTTTTAAACGCAAAGAAATATGGTGTATTTGTCATTTCGAAAAGACATTCCACACTGTATGAAGAGCAGAACATTGAGAACAAATAGTTTAAAATTATTTTAATGGTAAATTGATGATTGTAACTAAACATATATATGCTAAAATTAAGTCATGTATGCCTATCAATAAGGAATTATCTGATTCATTTACTTGTTAGTGTGAAATAGGACTAGGTGAAAATCTTTCAACCATTTTATTTTCGTTAAATATAACAGAAATGATATTCAGACAATTTTGATGCTGTAGAATCACTGTGAGACCGAAAAATAAATACATACAAATTTGGCATTCTACTGTTATTATTCCTCTAACGGTACAACTTATCAGATATTTAACAATGTATGTCAATTTTGAACCCTTTTTTAAATAGGTTTGCCACAAAAATACATAATAATTTTAATAAAATTCCATAGAACTTTGTGTCTCACGAAATATAGGTGATAAATTTCACTATCTGTTTCAATGACAATATTTTGCTGACAAAACGTAAACAATATACTGTAACTACTACAAAATTGTCAATACATGCAAACTGAGTGAGTTACTAAATAACACAAATGTTAACACACTGACTAAAGTAAATAGATTTATTGAACTGACATATAAGATATTCTGGTTCCACTCAAAATAATCATATGCGTATTTTTTAATTATTTATTTTCACCATTTTCATGTGTATCTAAAATATTTGCCAGAATATCTTTCTTTCTACCGTTATTTATCTAACTTTCATTTTTTTGCTAATCCGCCACAATGAATAATTTGTATCCGTACTTCGTCTCATGTATATTGTTAGCAGAAAAGCTCTGTTTCCTTTTATTCTGATCATTAAAGGTTCACACACACATATACACGCACACAAACACAAACACACACACACACATATACAGTGGATACAGATAATTATAATCTGCAATAAATTAACATTAAAAGCATGATATCAGAAAGTATACTTACGGCGGATCATAGAAACAGACCAGGTAAGTGGCATTATTTACTGGGCGTCCTGTTTTGCGTCTCAGATCTGGACATCGGCTTAGAGCACAACCAATTTTGGCGGTGTTTGCCCATACCATCTGCAAGGAAAAAAGATATACAGCGTAAAAGCAGGCTTCTAACAGGATTTAAGACAGTCTGTTTTAGAAATAGAATGATACTGTGCCAACGGAACAAAAGGGGTGCATATAATTTGATACCTTAGTCATCAGTCATACAGACTGACACAATACTCAGTGTCAAAAGGTGAAATAGGTATTGTTTATGTCTACAAGATAAGACAAAACCTTATTACACTCAGGTTGTAAAGTTTACAACATATGAATACAGCGTGTGATATTATAACATAATGCTTAACAGGAATTCGAAAATTCGGGAAACACAATCTAAGAACCTGCAATTATTGTTCAGGGGTCGTATATTACCTGTATTAATTAATTAATTATATGAATAAACCTTAGTCCTGCAAATCTAATAATGACGTATAAATTTGTGTCTTTCATCATGAAAAAAGTAGATAATGAGATTCGTCGCCTATTTCTTACGTCTGTCAATGTACAATATGTTTCGATACAGGGAAATTCGGCTCCTCTACCAGGTTCAACAGGAAACCTCTAATTTGCATTTCTAAGCTTAAGTATATATATATATATATATATATATATATATATATATATATATATATATATATATATATATATATATATATATATATAAGAGCTTTGACGACGTATTGTTGTTAGCTGCTATCACTTCTCTGTATTGATCTTTTAGTTGTAGTTCTACCGTCTCGTTAACCATTTATTTGACAAGCAGCTTCGATTTCTCCATATGTAGCTAAACCAGGCATCATCTAATATATATTTTACTTCTTGTAATCCATTTATTTTCATCAGGGGTGCCACGAATATTTGTATAATACAGAAAACGGATGATGGGACAATTTTTTTCGTGATAACAACTAACTAATCTAGCCGAATAGTTTATCATGCAACTTGTAATTAAATTCACTGTCATTTTTGGGAACCAAATACAATAATGTTTATTTTCTCTTTAGTGATTGCATGTTTCCAGTTATCGTAATATCTGCTAAATATATTAAGGGTATATTGCAAGTCAGCATGATTACCTACAACACATAGTGTCATCAGTGTATTAAAGCATAAAAGTATAAACATAACATTTAATATATTTACAAAATCGCTATGTTTATAGCGTACATCACAACGTCTATACACACTAATAAAAACGATTCTAAGATGTTCAGGAACAAGGAAACAATAATGGAGATAATTTTTCCCTGTCTTACACTTTTTCACTGGAGAAAAAAGAGTATTAATTTGTAGAACGTTCACGCGTATCTCTTTTATTTAAAAAAAACAACGTCGGCTCAGCAGAACTTATAAAACTATTAATTATATCGTTTATGATTCTGTTTACATCATTCCGTGTTATATTTATGTATAGGTTCGTGCAATTCAAAATATATATAATTCAAATTTTAAACATTTCTATTAACCAGAAATTCATTTTTCATTCTCAAATCCCACAATCTTCTTTTTGTTTTTCTTCTCTACCAGTAACATCAAGTACATGTTGCTGATTATTTCGCATATACGATAAGACATACTGAACATCTCAAAATAATGGACTAAGATCAAACACTTCAAAGACCGCTCCGGTGGCCTAGTGGGTTAGAGCGTCCGCCTCGGAAGCGGGAGGTCGCGGGTTCAAACCTCGGCCGAGTCATACAAAAGACTTACAAAAATGGTATAAACAGTTGCCTGGCTAGACGCTCTGCATTAAGACATTAGTGTTAGGACTGGTCGGCCTGGAATCAGGATAATGTGACTTGTAGGACATCATGCTACATGTCTGCAGCATGATGACCCAGTGCAAGACATCACTATCAACTGCCACCCTGCAGACATCGTAGCGATTTGACTGAAAATTTGTTAAAGCTACGTTAAAAATCAAAGTCTCACACACACACACACACACACACACACACACACACACACACACACACACACACACACACACAAGCACTTCAAAATTGCATATCAATTGGAAGCCACTGAAAGTCATTACTAAATAAGAAATTAGGCTCTCATCACTAGGTGTGTATTTCCAAGTCCCTGGTCTAAATCCAATCATCCGTTATAAATGTACATATTATTTGTTCAAAATTCAGCGAATTCATACCATACTCATCTTGTGAATAGAGGACCTGGTTGACCTGTTTTATGCCACATTTATCTGGCTATGCCCTCTCTGTATAATTTGTTATATCATTATCGACACTGATTTTTTTTTCGGCTTGTTTAATATCAAGAAAGTTATTACCATTATCTGATAAATTAGCAGTTCTGGCGTTAAAATCAACAAAAAGAAAATATTAAAGCTATTAAAATTTGTAGCATTTCATTTTCTATTTCAGTAAATGATTAATCAGGACTAGATTCTGAACATTCCGGTGGTATAGGTATATTGATCCAACAATAACAGGATCTCTAACAGTTCTTTCTGTATTTGTAATTTTTATCCAAAGGGTCTGTTCTGCTTCGGATTTTTCAACACCCGCATAATCCGAGAGAGTATCCTTAATGACGCCTGCTATACTCCAGACCGTTGGAGACGTCTGCCTCTGTCATTTTATAATTATCGTATAACCATTGACACTAATTTTATCTATGACATTAAGCTTTGTTTCAGCAAATGAAACGCTAGCATAAGAATTCATAAATTCAGGAAACTCGGGTAACAAGAATTTTTTGCGTTAAGCCACAAACATTTCCAATAAAACTTTTCAAACATTCAGACTGTACAAGTTCATCTTCCTGACATCTATTCCCATGACACCGTTAAGCGTTTACTATGTCAGTTTTCTGGGTCAAAATTAACTAATACACTATTTCTCATTTCAATGTACTATTCTCAATGTTGAAAACATCGTGACAATTTTTTTCTCCCCAAGGAACTTTTTCTATTTATTTTAATTTAGCGTTGCTCTTCTACGTCTCAAGACTCAGTGACAGCATTCTTTCTCCGAATCGTTTCATAGCAAAATGTGATAGTTCGATTCTTTACACGGTTCTTCAAACCCCCATTTCTGTGTACGTTTATCTGCATGTTTGTATCACTTATCTTAGAATACGTGGCTCTCTTCATTTATGTATTAGTCAGTGTTTTTATTGTCTATCTATCTATATGCTTTACTATGTATGTATGTATGTATGTATGTATGTATGTATGTATGTATGTATGTATGCATGCATACATGTATGTATGTATGTATGCATGCATGCATGTATGTATGTATGTATGTATGTATGTATGTATGTATGTATGTATGTATGTACCGCAGTATAATGACAGGCGGATCCACAGTGTTTTGACCATTGCCATTGATACTTCTCGTCATACCAGGACTTGAGAGAATCTCTGACAACCTCTTCTACAAGCTGCTGTTGACCCGTGGTCCAGCGGTAGGCCAGATTCTCCCCTAGTCCCTTGTTTTGGTGATCCCAGAAGCAGTTCTCTGACCATTCCGCCGCACGCCCCTGTAGGTAACCGTTCCATTCCTATGATACATTTGACAGAAATACATGTGTCAGTGAATAGTGAAAACACTATACAATGCAAGAATATTGAACTATTTGCAATATTTTAACACTCAGAAAGGTAGATAACAAAGTAAGCCAATAAAGCAAAAAAGAGTTCGTTTTCATTCAGAAACGTTATGTATCTTAGATGAATATATTTAGGAACAGACACAGACACAGACACAGACAGACACTTGCTATATACCATGCTAATTCAGTACGTACCATTGTACGTTTTGTTGTTACTTTACAATTTAAAGATATCCGAAAATAGATAAATAAATAAAACATGTTATAGACAAATAAATAAAACATGTCGGATTTCAATAAAGTGTCCACCCTAATTAGTGTATAATTTTCATCACTATGCTGGACTTCATTATCTCAAGATTGAAGTATCAGTCGATGTTTGAACTATGCGTGCGATTTTCGATACAAAAATGACATGCTGCCAATAATTTTTGTGTCAAAATTATCCTAATTTCAAGAAAGGTTTCCCCACCTCGCAGCCTCAAAAGGATTTGTGCAGGTGTATGTATTCTCACTCACTGTTTCTGGGTGTGCGTGTGTGTGTGCATGTATGTGCGTGCGTGTTACCAGTTGTTTCATGTTTGCCGCTGGTTCTTTTCTTCTGTAGTCGTTGTGAAGATCAGTAACTCTAATTGGATCTAAGTCTATTAATACGGCTACAGTGAAATGTGTTCCCATAGCTACCAAACAAATCAAATGAGGAAAAATAGACTTCACCTTCCTCATCCTTTTCTTGTCCCAAACAAACTAAAAAGGATAAATAATACAAAACAAAACGCGGAGTTAATGATGACTTGTAAAGGTGAAATTCCATTTTATATAAAGTGGTTGCTGATTAAGATGATGACGACAGAGAGGTCAAAATGATTATTAAAATACTTCATAAATTAAGTTTCTGTCACATCAGTAAATTAACAAGGCAATGACTCATTCAAATGACTGTCTCTTTTGAATAAATTGACCTCGAAAAATTATATTTGATGATATTTGAAGAACATATAATGCAAACGCCCAGTTTTAAACAAACGCACGCCGCACACCTGTAGAAAGGAAATAAGTATACTAACTGAATTAAATTAGAAATAAAAACTAAACATTCTAAAAGTTCTGCTGGTAATGGCAAATAGGAAATCAAACAACTGATCATAAAGTGGCTTTTAAGAAAGATAATGTGTATCCCAGTATAATTAATATTAAGAATAAAGTGAATAGTAAATATGTGAAGCTTACTTTTCATCCAAACATCACACTCCTCTGTAGATAGTCTGTACCATTCACCGCTTGGCTAAAAAACCTTTGACTTCTTGTAAGCAACGGTATTATTGCAACACGTCATTACGTTCCTCCAGATAGCTTGAACTAGTGTAGTAACTCCAGCAAAAACAAACGAGTGTTGCCGGACAAATCGACGTTTCAGAAGGTCCCAAAATATGCACGAATCAAGACGAGCATTTTATAATAGGAGTGACCTGTACCTTGATAATAGTTTTCAGTGAAACAGAGGGAGAAAGGAATCGCTTGTTCCATGTGAATGTTACATGCAGACACATATATATCTGTCTGTATTTTGATGTATGATGTAATCGGTAGGAGTTTTTCTCCAACGTCTTAAATGGTCGAGATGCTGACCCTGAAATACCGTATATAGTTCGTGAAAAAGTCGTTCACAGGTTTAATTTCCACCAGTTGTGCTTATAACTCACAACTGCAATAATCTAAGGTATGACAAACAGTTTTAATGTACCACAAAGAGATAAAGTAGGGAGTTCTTACTTTGTGTTCTCAAAGATACTGTTGCTTTCATCTTCCACATAGTTGATCATATTAGCTAATATCAAAGTAAATGTAAAATTATTAATTTGTATGTTGTTTTAATCCTGACACTTGTGTTGCTGTGCCGTTAAACATCAAACCAAACAAATCTTGTCACTACCATGCAGTCATTAAAAGTTTAAAGATTAGATGCATTAAACACTAAGAGTTTTATCGGTTTATCCATATCCTCCAGATTTGCTTTCATACAAAAATAGTAATATTGAGTTATACATCAACTTAAACTGTTCTTTGGTATCTTCATTTTAATATTTCAATATTAAATTTAAATTAAGTTTAAATTTAGGTTTTGTACTTTTGTAGTTTCTTGATCAACTGTTTGTTTCATACGCCACATTGTTTTATTGTTTTTTAATGTCCAGAGACTTTGATGGCGTGAAACTAGTTTTAAGTGGCGACAAAACCCTTTCTGCATATCACTTGCTCTTTAATATCTCAACGGAGACAGAGTTGTTCTGTACTACTAGAGTCTTAGGTACCAACTAGGCTTTAGTATTACTGCAGTACTGGGTACCAACTAGACTCTAGTATCACTAAAGTCCTGGGTAACAACTAGGCTCCAGTATTACCTAATAGACTCCATTATTGGTTCAGTCATGGATACCAACAATACTCCAGTATAAACAGCATATTCAATAAGCACAAAACGAGAAATTAAAGATTAGGATGAACTGTTTTCAATTTTTTAAGATATAAACCAATGTAAACTGTGTTGGATATATCATAGTACAATGGTTGAAAGGTCAGTTTTACAGTAATGAAAATTTAGGAGCAGTTGATTAAACCATACAGTTGTATTATAACAAGAAAAATACAGAAAGCTACGATAACAGAAATGAAGCAAGACTGACAGGGAGAAAAGGATTGAGGGAAATGGATAGGAAAAAGTTTTTTGGATGTAAAATTACCTGTGTACGTACGGAAATAAGCGATGTTTACTGAATTTGTAAAGGCGTGGATGTAAACGCGGTGTCAGAGAAGAATTAAGTTAAATCTCTTTTGTGAAAAAATAAATATATAAATTTATGTATGACGTCTAAAGTATGAATGTTTACTTCATAGGAGAACAATGTATCACCATATAGAAGAGTGTTCAGTAAAAACAAAAGTCATAATGTTCGAAACATCTTAAAAAGTTGTTTTCTTCACTTTAGATACCACTTCAAGTGAATCTGAGTACCATAAATAGTAAAATCAATCGTCTATATGACATGGAATACATAAAATTTCAACTTTAGACTGGTTCCGTTATGTGAGATTCGTATGTAGGGGTTAGTTGTAGCCACTTACATAGTCACGGGCTCACGCAATTGAAGAATGCAAGAAAGAGGAAACCTTCAAAAATAATAAAATTCGTTTGCTTAGTTTGTAATAAAACCTAGCGCCATAAAAGCTCCTGGATTATCCAATGGGTTATGTCTTTAGATACATGGTAAATTTAAATGATATTGAACGACTTTAAGAAAATACTTTTGTACGGATTTTAAATAAATAGATTTTAAGTACTAGCATAATTCTTGTTGTCTGAGACGGAGACTACACCAAGTAAAAATCTCTTCATTTAAAGTGAAAAGACAGAATACATATACGACCATTGTCTAACAAATTTAAATTTCAAACAATGAAGAGTGACATATTTGTGTAAAAGCTGCAGGCGATAGCACAATAACCCACGAGAGAGTGCTTGCGGCAAACTTTGGGGACTAAATTATCTTCTCTGTGTCATGCTCTTAACTTAATGTGTCTTTCATGTTTGAGTTTAAATTGCGACGTAAACCCAGCGGGGATTCATGCCTTGTTTTATTTATGAGTGTCAAGTAAATGCTACAAAATGTGTCCGCATTCTCGAAACTTATGTACAGTTTTAAATGAAAATAAAATCCTTAATTAATGCAATGTTTCACTCATTCATAAAAATCTAAATAAAGGTGTTAATTTATTTGATAGTTTTGCAACAGCAATCAGCCAAGTAATCTGATTCAGAAGAATGCATAATGCGCCAGCAGATTGATTTGGCGCAGGCAAATTTGACCCCGAAAACTGATTTGGAAGAGAATCAAAAAGTGTGTGTGTGTGTGTGTGTGTGTGTGTGTGTGTGATTTGGATTTTTAACGTAGCTTTAACATTTTTTCAGTCATATCGCTACGATGTCTGCAGGGTGGCAGTTTATAGTGAATATTTAGCACTGGGGCATCATGCTGCAGACATTTAGCATCATGTCCCACCCAGTCACATTATCCTGACACCAGGTCGACCAGTCCTAATACTTACCCTTAATGCTGAGCACCTAGCGAGGCATCTGCTAGTACCATATTTGTAGGTCCTTGGCATGACTCGGCCGGGGTTCGAACCCGCGACCTCCCGCATCTGAGGTGGACGCTGTAACTACTTGTACAATTCTAATTTTGAATTTCAGATGAGAATAGAGATAATCTAACACAAGATTGGTGCTTCCACGACCTTTTTTCAACAAGGCAAAAACATATCTATTTGTATAACTTTAGAATCAACATTCAGTATTTACCAGCGTTGTCAGTTTACATCGTCTATGTGCTGTCTCTGTAAAGTCATTGCGTGTCTTTGTATGTATTTGGTGTGAACTCTAACTTTAAAACTATGAACACCTATATACTATTTCTTTTATTTCTTTAGATGAAACATATACCAATAAAGTTTTAAAACTTTCTTGCGTATTTCTCTTTTTCCAATACTTGCCATGTGTATATTAAAAATATATGCCCCCCCCCCCCGAATTTAATGCCTCGTTATTAAATGAGATAAAATATGTTACAAATAATGATAAGAAGGTTCCATATTTTTTGACAGAAGACATTTATGAATATTTTCAATAATTCATTACAACTGTGGGTGGAAAAAGACATTTTAAGAAAACGAACAGCATTATGTAATATATAAAAATTTAAATTTTGAATAAAACTGAAGTCAACATTCAGTATTTTCTACTCTTTCCATCTTGAAATGTCAATGTGCCGTCTTTGCATGTCTTTGCCCTGTCTTTGCGTGTCTTTGACGAGCTTCGCACTGCTAAAAGTGAACGCCGTAAGGCTGAGAGATTTTCACCAGTCTCGTTATTCACTCAATCAATGAAGCTGCTGAGAAGAATGTTACAAACATAGTTCATGTAGCAAAATCAAGCCTTCTACAGTATTAAGATCACAGAAAGTTCCAGCTGCAAAGAGCTCTTCGAGATTACGAATAAGGAGACCAACAAGTAGGTCTCCGTTGTTTGTTTTTTTTTCTGACCGCTGTAAGAAGAAAGAAAAAGCGGAGACCTTCTTTTTGGTCTAGCGAACAAGCTCATTTCAAGGAATAAATGTATACCACTTCCAACGACCTTCTCTCCGGTCAACCTTTCGGACTTATTTGCAAATTTCTTCTGTGACAAAGTCCAATCTATTAGAGATAAGCTTGACAACACAATTTTAAAAACTGACTCATCATTACCATACATTTGTCATACAGAATATACACGGCAACATTTAACAGCATTTGAACCTCCCTCTCTCTCTCTCTCTCTCTCTGAATTTGGTACGTACAATTGTGATGAAGAGCGCCCCAAAGTCATGTGAACTTGATCCGATTCCGACATCACCGCTGCTTAAATGCTTAGATTCAATATTGCCTTCACTAACCGATATTATCAATACTTCTCCCTCATCAGGGGAAACTGCCTTTGTTTAGCCCGTTTGAAGAAACTGACATTTGCCCCGCACGTTTTAAACAAGTACTGACCCGTTTCTAACCTCTTGTTCACTTAAAGAAAAAACATCTTAGAAAAAATTCTTCTATCCCAGCTTTTATCTCATCTGAATACAAACAGTCTTTTCAACAATGTAGTCTCCAAATCGCCCTCTCCACTGTACTGAAACTGCCCTTCTGAAAGTAGCTAATGACATTCTCTCTGCTTTTGATAGTAGAAAGACTAGTCCTCAGCCTCCTTGACTTGTCTGTGTCATTTGACACAATATACCATAATGTATTACTTTATCATCTCCAACATGTATTTGATATTCATGATACAGTCTTACTATGTTTCAAGTCCTACTTAGTCAACAAGACACAAATTGTGTCTGTGAATGGAAAACATTCCAGCCCATTTGATGTATGTTTTGGCATTGCAAAAGACTCTGTTCTCTTCATTATATACACTCAGCTGCTCTCAAGTGTCATATATAGACATTCGGTGTCTCACCAATTGTATGCTGATGACATATAAATATACAAATCTAGCTGCCCAACTGAAGCTGAGGCTACCATCCAAGGTGTAAAGAGCTGCATTGCCGATGTGAAGTCATCGATGACATGTAACAAGCTGCAGAAAGATGATGATAAAACTGAAGCCATCCAGATCACCATGCAATGACTTTCTCATTCACATCCTGTACCTCCAACAATACATATCAGCAATACTAACATTAAATGTACACAGTAAGTACGAAACATACGTGTCACTCTTGACAGTACGCCCTCATTACAGCAACATGTAAGCAAGGCAGCATATTTGGAGCTGAGATGCATCAGCTCAATTCGCAGTTTTATTTCGGTTGATGCCAATTAGACACTTGTGTGTTCCTTTGTATTTTCACGACTTGACTTTTGTAATTCACTTCTTGCAAGTTCGTCTCAATATCTACTAGAGGAACTTTAAAGTTCAATATACAGCTGCTCAGATCATCCTTTGAGTATAATGAACTGAGCACACATCCCCCCTCCCCCTCCCCCCCCCCCGTTCTGTAACCTTCATTGGCCACATGTTTGATCCAGAAGCAAACACAAAATCTGTTCACTATGCTACATTTTATTGACTGGCTCCAGTCCAATATTCCTATCTGACCTCACCCATGTGCATACCCCATCTAGAAACTTACACACCTCTTTCAACACTCGTGTTCTCATTGTTCCCACTGTCAAAATGAAGTCATAAGACAATGTTCTTTTCCTTACTAGGATCTAGCTATGTGGAATGAATTGCCCATAGATCTTGGACACAAGGACATTCTGATCTCATACAAGAGTGCATTCAAAACTTGCAGACCTAAAGACTTAATAATGTCTACTTTCTTAATTATTCTCAGCATGTTTTTGTTTTGTAATTTCATGGTGTTTGTTTTTGTAATCTTGTCATTGTATATGTTTTTTTGTATTATCTAATATTGTAAAGTGCTTAGAGCTTCTAAAGATTAGGTACTGTACTAAAACACATTATTATTATTATTATTATTATTATTATTATTGAATCATTTATTCATTCCTTGTTTTTTCTCAGCTATTTCTTACATATTAAAAATTTTGAAAAATTACAAATGTAACATTACATTAAGCAATTACAATATCTTAAGTTCATGTTGGAACCCAAGGATTTTTTTTAAAGGTGAGAACAAAATTTCAGATGTTCCAAATACAATAATTTTTACATTCATTAGGAAATTTCCATTGTTTTTAGTTGAATCAATTAATGAAATAGATAAAGAAATTTTTTACTATACTGAGAAGCGAGCCTCATTTCTTTATTTAAAATCTTCTTCATTGACAAGTGTTTGGAAGTGATATTGGAAAAAAATTCAGAGCTGATGTCATTGAACAATAGCTTTAAGTTCAGTGATGTAGTTTGATCATTTAAAAAGGAATAAAAAATTCATACATTTTTGTACAAAAATTGTACAAATTCATGAATTATCAGAATTGATGCTGTTCGATTTCAAATATCAAAGAATTTACTAAAGATCTACTTATTGTACATATACAGTATTTCACAATTTTGTTTTAAAATGTTTATGTGCAACTTGTCAAAAAATATGCATCCAGGACAAAAATAATTATAATTTTGTAATAATGCTTTTAAAACAGAGATGTTACTAGAATATGGTTGATTATATCCTTCCTTAAAAGTTTTATGACTGTTTACTAACATAACTTTAACTTGTTTATTTTGTTTCAATTCCACCAGTATCTTATAACATAGCACTTTCAGGAATAAACAATAAAAACAAAATTCTCTGTAAACTAGATTTAAAAAATAGATGATATACATATTGGTCTAGGGTAATGAAATATGGATTATGGACTAGGCTAATGAAATATAAATGATGGACTAGGCTAATGAAATATAGATGATAGACAAGGCTAATGAAATATGGAAGATGGACAAGGCTGGATAATGAATGAGGCTAATGAAATATGAATGATAGACTAGGCTAACAAAATATGGATGATGGACCAGGTTAATGAAATATAGATGATGAAATATGGATGATGGACTAGGCTAATGAAATTGTCTATTTTTTTTGTTATTTATGATTAGGATAAGCTCTCAAAAAATTCTTTTTACTGAATTCTTACATTCATTACCAACCAATCCTGGCTAGGTAAATACATATATACTCTATGCTCACCCATTCCTTGACTGGTTTCCTTTTCTTCCATATCTTTAGTACCAGGAGTCTTGAACAGGATCCAAGGGATAAACATGGATACAAGGGATAAGCATGTATTTCAAGATACTGATAATTGGGTTTCTTTTTATGATCAGAAACAATTACCAATATTCCTCCCTAAACATGTAATCTGAAATAAATGTTTTAAATCTCTTCTCTTTATCTCTCAACAAAGAATTGACTGTAAAATTCATAAACTAGTCTAAGAAAATATCTATCAGTTTACTTCTATAAGCATTTTCTGTTGAAATGATTAAAGCACACAGAAAGTGGGGCATACTTTGACAAGGGAGGTAACCACTTTAGTGTAACAATCTCTGTATCAGCTGAGAATTTGAGTTTTATCCCTTTAGGTAACCGACCTGTTCAAAGCAAGAAGCCCAACAGAGCTAAATATATTTATTAGAAATATAAATTATCCTTAGTAAAGATGAGTAGACACCATGCCAGTAGTTCAGAAAGATACCTTTAGGACAAAAAAAATCTTTTGACTGACAACAAACAGAATCATCTGACATTTCAATTACAATTGCAACAAATGATGGTGGGGTGGGGGGATAACATCCTGTCCCTTAGGGGTGGCCGTGTCTTAAATCTCATTATATTAAATCTATATGGTAATATTCTAAATGTGCACTTTGAGCATCAACTTCTTATTTACCTTATTTTCACAAGCAATGCAAATATTATCTTAAATGCAGCCAAACAGTCCATAAAATGTCCAATCTCAAATGAATGGGGCCCGCACAAGAGACTACTGTCCAGCCAGGCAACCAACATCCTATCCTGCTGACTAGTGACCTGGGGTCAAGACTTCTAATATAAAGGATTACTAATGCTATAGTTTTACCTCTTGTGTCAAAATTTTAACGGGTTGGTTCAATATAAATCATAAGTGTACAAGTTAAATGTTGTTAGAGAAGCTGTGAAGTACGCATTTAGATAACTCTTCTTAATCAGGATGAATACGTAAATTTGCTAGCACTGTGCAAAGCTCAGAACAGTTTGATGAATCTTTCTAAATGGAATAGTTCCTTTATTGCCATAAAATGTTGGGGTTTTTTGTATAGGGTATTATCAAATACTTTTTTCCTATTTCCTTTTTCACGATGAATTTGTGAAATATAAGAATTTACCACATTTATTGTATATATTGGGACAGGATAAAATGGAAATTTGATGAAATACAGGAAAATATAGGAATCCCTGAATTTGGATGGACAGACAGATAGAGATCAATAGACAGACTGACAGTTACAGACTATTAGTGATAGAGATCAATTAACAGACTGAAGGTTACAGACTATTAGTGATAGCGATCAATAGACAGACTGAAAGTTACAGACTATTAGTGATAGCGATCAATAGACAGACTGAAAGTTACAGACTATTAGTGATAGAGATCAATAGACAGACTGAAAGTTACAGACTATTAGTGACAGAAATCAATAGACAGACTGAAAATAACAGTCTATTACAACGATAGAGAGTTAGAGATCAATAGACAGATTAAAAAGTGTGTGTGATTTGGATTTTTAACATGGCTTTAACAATTTTTCAGTCATATCGCTACAATGTCTGCAGTGTGGCAGTTCATAGTGATGTCTAGCACTGGGACATCATGCTGCAGACGTGTAGCATCAAGTCCCACCCAGTCACATTATCCTGACACCAGGTCAACCAGTTCTAACACTAACCTCTTAATGGTGAGTGCACAACGAGGCAGCTGCTAGTACCTTTTTCGAAAGTCTTTGGTATGATTTGGCCAGGGTTCAAACCTGCGACCTCCCACATCTACTCTAACCACTTACGCCACTGGAGTGGTTCAGACTAAAAGTTAAAGACCACTACAGCAAGCTAAATCAGAAGATATCAATGCAAACGAAAGGTAAATTCTCCCTTCACATACACAAATATTTAATACATAATGAAATGAAGATCAGATGATTTTTAATGTAAAGCATAATAGTATGCGGATACACGGACATTCATTTCTGTGTTTTATTTTATTGATTTTTATTTTTGTTTATTTTACTGTTAGCCAGCTTTCTTCTGAAGCTAATTCTATTAATGGAAATGAGGGTGATCTCCCCATCTTAATTAAGTACCCACAATTTAAAAGAAACAAAAATTTAAATTATTAGTAGCAGAGACAAAATTTAAAAGTCCTGATCTGATGGGCAACTGCAAACTGTGTTAATTACAAAGTATACCAAATGTACTTGCTTGTAAGTCAAGTCAAACTGCAAAAAGCAAAGATCCTAATATGCTGAAGCATAATGCACCTGCAGATCAGGGTCTATGTTGTTTGTTCTACTAGTTAGTCCTAACAAACTGCACAGCCCCTGATCTGCCAGTGCTTTATGCAATGGAAGGGCTGGGTCTGTGCAGTTTGCAGTTGGACTCAATAAATAAGTGAGAATATATGGTATGTATGTAAAAGTAAAAGAAAACTTGGTATTCAACAGACTTTGTGAAGGAATTAGAAATTACTTCAACATTTGTAACTACAGCTCTCTATATCAGTGGCTTACATTTCATGAACAAGTCAAAGACAAATTCAGTTCACAGATGGCATAACTTTATTAAAACATCAGCACGCTAGCTGCAAAATCTGTCATTTTGTTATAACATTCTTTTTTTTTTTACAGATCAACTGGAAGAAAAAGATTTACGTGCAAGTCTGGTTGATAATTTAAGATGAAGTAATAATAATAAAAAAAGACTTTTGTTTAAAAAGGTCAATAAAATCACAACCTGTATACAATAATGTAATGGAGAATATGGAAATGTAGAGATCGGAAGGAATGATTTGAAAGTTGAAAGATAAATAAAAATATGTCCCAGATTATTTCTCTCTTCAACTGGTGTGTATCCTTGAACTAGAGTTTATAACACAATTAAGGCCCTATACCTAGAACTGTAGATGTGATCCTCCTTGATAAGTACAATGTCATGTAATCAAGGAGTTATCAACAACTTCGATATGTATTTCAAATGAAGCTGAGAGATGCAAGTCGGAAATACTGTCCATCTTGTTTCCTACAACAAAATCGCTTCATCAAAAATGAAATATCTTGCAACCTTAATTTTCAATGTCTGAACCGAAATTACTGTCATAGATTAGCTTCTTCTTTAAGTGAAAACTCAAGACTCTGAATTACAATGCTTGCTTGGTTTGTTTTTCACTTTAGTGGGGGATAACTCATGGTAAAGCTGAAGTTTCTTTTGGGTGATATAGAGTCTTCCCAAATATCGTGATTTCAAATTTTGGGAAGCAAATGAATTAAGCCAGAAATCTTTATTTCCCTTCAATAGCTATCAGTAATTTTACCATATATCCCTGCATAAAGCACTCCTAACTGCTGACTATTGATTCAGCACAATACACCAGCAGACTGGAGTTCATATTGTTTATTCTACATTAAAAGTTCTCCTGCTTAACTAGGTAATGGACAATCTGGGTCTATGTTGTTCACAGATGGTTGTATATTATACATGAGAACATATGGTACTTCAGTCCTACTGGAACTGACATCCACAGAATATGTCTCAAAGTAAAATCAGATTTGCCACAAGGTTTCTGTAAAACAGTTAGCATCCTGTGAACCAATCATTATGAGATACCTCAGTACAATATTAATGGATAAAATACACCTGGATGGAATACATTTCATGTCAACAAAATACAAAATATAAATGTTATATTGCTGCATATAGTAAAGCACTGCAGCTAAAGCAATTACACACCTGGATGCAGAGCATGTGAATAATATTACAAGAATATGCTGCCTTCATATTTGAACATTCTGAATTCAAATATGTATAATCATTTCTCATTTTTTCTGTCTTCCAATTTACCCAAAAGGCAATTAAAATTTGCCAACCAGGTCCACCAATGCAAATCTTAAGATTATGTCCAAACTTTTGAGCTTTATTTATTAACTTCTGGTAAAACTTAAAGGAAATCAGATTGCTGGAATGTCAATTTCAGTTCAAGTCCCGACTTATTGGTGAAATCCTGGCCAGATTTTCTGGCAAAAAACATGTACCAAACTGAGCAGACACAGATCTGGTGCATCATTATGTGCAGCAAGATCAGAACCTTTACTGTCTGCCCTATTTATCTTTTCATACAGGCAGTGCAGATGCAGATCTATCAATTTGTTATGTAACAACAGGGTAGCAGGTCCAATACCCACCCAGGCCAGTCTGGTTCGGCCTCATTGGTGTATCCTTATGAAAGGCACGTAGATCCCATTTCCCCAGTGTAATATTGCCAAAAATGTATTGAAAATGACATTAAAACCCAACACTAACCAAAATAATTTAACAGCAGACCTGGGTAAATGCTGTTTACTGCTGTGTGCATCTTTCTTTTATATATATATATATATATATATATATATATATATATATATACACACGTGTGTGTGTGTGTAAATCACTGTTTCTATTTACAAATCAGTATCTAGAAAACAATCATTTCTGCCAAATCTTCTGTCTTGTTTTTACTAGAAATCTAGAATTACAAGTTTATTACATAAGTTTCCCTGCACTCATGTTTTTCTTTCGCATTTTCTAAAAAGATTTCTAAAGCTGGTATTTGTGACTGAACATATTCTAAACTGTAACATGAAGATTACAAACATTTACTAAGCTTGATGATCAATATATGTTTTTACCCCAACTTTTTTGGGGTTGAAATAAGGAAAAATTGAAGAAAGTTATTTGGTAAATGAACTTCATGAATAGTTCCCACAATACAGAACAAGAGTCCCTTCAGGGGACTGAGGCTCTTATGGGCCAAATGACCATTTCTTCTATCTCAGATAGTTTTTTGTCATAACAATATTGACAAATTAGCTGCTGTGCTGGACATATTGGATATCAGATTGGTATTATTTTCATCAGAAAGTTTTTGGTTAAAATCCCATTATAATGATCATCCATTCCAGAGAGTAGTGACTATAAGTTTGCATGAAACCCATCATGTACAACTGGCATGACCATTGAGGACCCATCTAGATATCACAAGAAGTCTATTAGCGAAAAATCCATGCTGATACAGTCATCTATTTTCGAATGGAGCTAACAATATTTTCAAGACAGCCATCATGGTGGCCATATTGAGGGTGAGTCATTTTCATTTAGGATCAAGCAGACACCAGAAGAACTCTTCTGATGAAAACCACTTGTGGAACTGACTTTGCCTTTAAGAGTAGTTAAAACAAGATCTGTATCATGGACATATATTGGACATCAGATCAGCACCATTTTAATTCAGGATCAACAGACATTATAATAAGTGTTCTTAGTGAAAACCCCATGATGAGAAGTAATGATATCAAGATTTTCAAGCAACCATTTTTGATGCCAGATCAGCATTATTTTCATTTAGGACCATGTAGACATGAGAAGTCTACTGGTGAAAGCCCCATGTCAATGTGAGGAGTAACAATAAAAAAAAAGATTTTCTTAATGGATGCTGTGGTGGGCCATATTAGATGTCAGATCGGCACCATTTCATTTAGGATCAAGTAGACCTCATAAGAAGTCTTTTAGTGAAAACTTTTCAAGATGGTCACATTGTGGCAGAAATGTTGGATGTCACATTGGCACCATGTTCGTTTAAAACCAATTGGATATCACAAGAAATCTTCAGTGAAAACTCCATGTTGATATGACCATACTGGACCATGGGATGAATATATGTGTAATGTTTCATGTCAGTCCTCCCAGTAGTTTAGGACAAGTGGCAATAAGAAACTTGTGCTAATAGATGGATGGATGTCGGACAACAGACCATCCCATAAGCTCTTCTGGTCTATGACCTGTAGAACCAAAACCTGATGTGGTAATCCAGGCAAATTCTGAACATAATGATCCTAAGAAAATAAGTAACTGTATATTTTTTAAATGTTCTGGAAGTAACCAGCCTTTATCTCAGAAGAAAGCGCTGCCTTGTACACTAGTACTTCCAGACTTTTGTTGCATGTTTTAGAAATCATGTCCTTTGTTTGAATGGTAGGCACTCAATTTCAAACATCAACATGCAAAGACTAGTCCCCTTGCCAACTGTAGCACATTAGGACTGGCCAACAATATAGACTGGTATGGAGGAAAATACAAAAGTCGTTTGAGCATAAAAATTCAGTCTCAGTGACATACCTTTGGTAGGGATGAGCTACTTTCCTTAAGATGCATCCATATACAAATTTTTAAGTGTGGGCAAAAAAAAAAGGTCCAAAATATTGAGAATGTAACAAATAGCTGAAAATATAGAAGCAACTTAAGACTAAAAATTAGGTTACATTGACCTACTCTTAATATGGCTGAATTGCTCTTCAAGTGTTGTACCCACACACCAATTTTCAGGTTGTAACAAGACAGCTGAAAATACAAAGGTCATTAAAGCATGAAAATTAAGTCAAAGTGACCTAGATTTTGGAATGGTTGAGGTGTGCCAAGTTTCATTAGTGTTTGTAAAATAGGGCCCAAGATCTTCAGTGTAATCAACAGACTGGTGATAGCACAAAAATCACAGAAGTGTGAAAATTCTGTCAAACTGTCCTAATTTTGGTTGAATCATTCTCTTGAGATGCAACACCAATTTTCATAAATATAGATAAAATAGGGTCCATAACACTGAAAGAGTAATGGACATATAGATTAAAATACAAGTCATTCAAGCATGAAAATAGTATCATATTGATTTAGATTTGGTATGGGTGAGTTACTTTCTTCACAATGTATCTATATGCCAATTTTCATGTGTAGGTGAGATAGAGTATACCAAAGGTGTAACAAATGGACAGCTGAAAACATAAATGTCACACTGACCTAACTTTCAGATGACCTAGTTTTTCTTTAGATGCTTTCACTTCACTGGAGAGGGAATAAAAATTATTACATTTGTTACCACTGACATAGAACAAATACAGAATTATATTATCTTGCAATTAATGTATAATTAACATTAAACAAAATGAGTAGCTGCATGAATACCTTGCAAAATAAGAAAATAAAAAGTAAAGGTAACTTACAATAATTGATACATTAATGCAATGAAACAAGTAAAATTAAAAATTTTCCATTGGAAATGCACAAGTATATGTGGTGACTGACATAAAGTAAAATACAACTACTAAAGCTAAAATCTTTGGGGAACTCATGTGGAAACACTTAAATGTGGTGAATTTCATTTGCCATGTTTGGACATATAAAATATGCAACAATCTACAAACTGCATATATCCATATCCAGTGTCATGATGTGCCAGAAGATCTGGTGTCATGTGATGTGCCAGAAGATCTGGTGTCATGTGATGTGCCAGAAGATCTGGTGTCACATGATGTGCCAGAAGATCTGGTGTCATGTGATGTGCCAGAAGATCTGGTGTCATGTGATGTACCAGAAGATCTGGAGTCACATGATGTGCCAGAAGATCTGGATATAAGCTGCTGGTTGACCCTGGATTTCAAGTGAACAGCATAAACCATGATCTACAAGCACACAGAGTAACGGAAGATCTGGGCATATGCTGTTCAAAGTCCGATTCGTAGTGTACATGGCTCAAAAAAGAAAAACCTTTATTCTCCATCATAAATAAATGGTACAATTTAAGAATTTTATACGTGAACAACAGATTCAAATTTTGTAGAGCATGTCTTTTTTTTTGTTTAGCCTGAAAGTAAAGAACTCTTAATTGAAAAAACATTAAGAGTGACGATAAGCCTGGTTACAGATGATGATATGGAAAGAATATAAGAAAACAGCTGAAGTAATTGCTATGTTAAGTTGCTGCCAAGGAGGGCTCAACAATAAGGCGACCAGTTAGGAACTTTCTCTGGAAAGGCACCAATGGGTAAGAAAGTTAAAACTATTTTTAACCTCTATTCTCCCCTCTATGCTGTATTATAATAGTATATATATATATATATATATATATATATATATATATATATATATATATATATATATATATATATATATATATATATATATATATACCTCATGTAACAGAGTCCAAAAACAGAAAGCCTGGCAAATGATCCTCCACCAAAAAAGACTGGCTACATTACATTTATTTTCAACTTGAATAATTCAATACATAAAATATCAAATTCACAGTTATAAAATGAACATCCTCTTTCTATAACACATCAACTTAATTTAGTTCTAGGTTTAAGTTTTTAAAAGAAAATGAGATCAGTTCAATAACTGTACATGAATTTCACCCACAGCAAAATAATAATATAAAATTAGCAGAAACTGAATTTAAAACCTTTGACTCTAAATTAGCATAAGACTAAATCCAACAACAATAAAAAAAAAAAAATAATTCAATAGATCTAAAATTCAACATTTTCCATTTTGTTAACATTCTGTATTAAAACAATAGTCTAACAATACCTCATAATCACCTATACATAGTATGCTATTTAACAAGCTGGACAAAACTTACTTAAAGATTAAGAGGTTAATCAAGGTAACAAACTCTGGAATGTGGATCAGGAATACTTAAATCTGAAGTAACAAAAATGTTCCTTATTTTACAAATTCTGGAATGTGCATTTTTGGATTTAAAATTGTTTTAAAAATGTAACTTCTTAAGTTAATTTATTATGTTCTATTATTTTTATGACATCTAGTTATCCTTGCTGATGGAATAGACTGTCATCTAACGGTTATCCTTGCTGATGGAATAGACTGTCATCTAACAGTTATCCTTGCAGATGGAATAAACTGTCTAGACTGTCATCTAACTGCAACAATCATGTGCTCATCATAGGTATGCTTACATATTTTTCTCACCTGAGCAGAGACATTCATCACTCAGGTCTGCTGGCAAATAATCCATCAATACATCAGAGTTTGCAGAACTTGCTTCAGCACCTTACAGAATGACAAATCTGTGTTTATGCTTAGTGAAGTCTGAAGTCATAAACAATCAAATAATACAAGATGTACTACCTGTAGGTAAGATGTACTAACTGTTGATAGGCTGGTATCCTATACTACAATTACATGCACGTTACAAGTGACTGACATTTGGTAAAAACCAAGCTTATTTAGCCAATATGCTCTTTAATCAACTACTGTATACACTTCCATATAATCTGCATCCAACTGCAAACTGTAAAGACCTAGATTTGCCATTACATGATGCACCAGCTAATCTTGGTCTATGTAGTTTGTAAGGAGTAATCAGCAGAACAAACAACACAAAACCAGATCTGTCAGAACATAATGCAATGGCAGATCAGGGTCTATGTAGTTTGCAGTTGGACCTGTCTTATAGACAAGTACATATGGTAAGCCACACATGTTTTACAATAAAGTTTTCATGTATTAGAGCTAGCAGTAAAAGGCAACATTCTTCATTTACAACACTGAAAAAGCTAGAGATATGGCAAAATTGCATAGAAGAAACAAAATTTAAATGTTGGCTTAAATTATTTGACAGTTTAACATTTCTGAAGAAATAATGCATCCCATAGCCTGTCAAGAGTCATCATGGAGACGAATCTGGCTACCTTCAATAAGAAAACATTAGGCTCTGATATTAGTAATACTCTGCATTTGGCTCTACTAAACTGGCTCTTACTTTGTAGTGACCAAAACAAAACTTAATGGTCATTGCAGTCAACAACATGAAAGTTATGAAATGAAGGGCTCACTTACCAAAGAACAGTTATCATAGATGATAATTTGACACAAGTTTAGAGGGCCTAGATATGCAGTTTGCAAACCATGAATTTCATTCCTTGTATATAAATTTATATTTGCCATATATATCCACCTTTAAGTTTAATCCAACTGCGAACTACACAGAGCAGAATCTACCATCGCATAATGCACTAGCAGATCTGGGTCTGTGCAGTTTGTTATGCAAAATCAGTAAAATACATACCCAATCACACCCAGTAGAGCCTAACTGCATTTGACATCAATAGTGTAATGTATTCTCCCCACTGAAGGCAGCCCTAGTTTTAACTCGGGTGACTATGCTCAATGTAACTCATTGAGGGCAGCCCTAGTTTTAATGTGGCAGACTAAACTCACTAACTTGGCTGACTATACTCAACTCATTGAGGGCAGCCCTAGTTTTAATTCAGCTGACTTTATTCAGCCCTACTCAATGAAGGCAGCCCTAGTTTTAACTCAGCTGACTTTACTCAGGCTAACTCCTGCTTCTGTTTGAATAGATCAAAATAGTTCTATCGAAAAACTTTTAATATCACGAGTTCTCAATCTAACTTCTCCACAAATCCAGTCAACTTAATCTGCAAATTTTTCACAATTCAAATTAGCAAGGTACATTAAACCAAAGAAAACAAAGTAACAATAATAATCTTAGCCAATTTACTAATTAAAAAAAATAGACAAACCCTGTGACTATGCATAAATCAGATTAACTCTCTTTAACAGATTGAGATCTTTTGCATTGCCAGAAATACAAAAGTGTACAATGTTTATAACATAGGAGCAAAAGATAGATCAATTTTCATTGCTTATGCTCCAATTCACTTCTGTGCTAGAGGGTTCTTTTCGTACCAAAATAAAGTTACATATCAAAATTGAATATCTGTCTCAGAGTATGGAGAACACATGGTGATATACTATTAAATAATATCCACATCAATATAAATAGGTGTGAACAACTATAAACAATTATACAATGTGTGACAGATATATAAAAATGCAGTTTAAAAAACCAATATAATGACTAATTTTCATAGCAGCACCACATATTAATCAGCTGATACATTAATTACACTAATAACCTGATACTGTGTCCACTTTGTTACATGTACATTATTACACTTTAGGTATATCAAGCTAGAGCAAGCAATTCAATGAGAATTTTAAATCAAAATCAAGCTACATTCAGTGATCCTCATTTAGTCGATCCAAAGCTACAGTGAAGAATGTGGGGAGGTGACTGTTTCAGTTAACTTTTTAATCTGAAACAATTCCTTAAGGACAATATTTTTACAACAGCTATTATCAATCATATAAGAGTACCGATAAGCTCGCATAGGTTGAGTTCAATTTAAAACAACAGAGATCCTGATCTGCCATTGCATTACTTATAACAAACTGGATAGATCGAGATCTACTGGCAAACAGCAGATCTTGGTTTATGCAGTTTGCTGCTGGATCCGTTTTGTATGCGAGTACATGTAAAAGGTAAAGACATCAAATAATCACAGTACAACATATACAGATACAAAGAATATATCTATAATGTAGATATATAATCTCTAGTGAACAAGGAATATCATAGCTCGGAAAAATTTCTAATTTTTCCCAATAATGAAAAAAAAATATACAAGTTTCTGTACAAGTAAGTGTAAACCTACATTTCTGACGTCTTAAAAGTGACAACCCGGAGAAGTTTTACAAAACCACCCTAGAGCAGGTGTCATAATCTAAAATCCATTAGCGGTTGTATCAATTCAATCATTCATAATTATGTAACATCTAAAACTTATTGTAAAACAATACCAGTTACTCATCCTTTTGTGTTGATGTTATAAATGAATCAGTAGAATCAAAAGAAACCTACAATGGAGCTACAGCCCTTTACAAATCAACTTATAGGTCATCACATTTTATACCGTATAATCTACAGCTATTTAAAATATGCTATTTGGTACAGGTTTGTTATTTGAACTTAAATACACTATATCTACATACCAAGTTCAAATTATCTTACCTCTAAAATAATACCATTAAAAAATGGCATTTAGTCAAATTTATAATAAATTGGAAATGCGCTATGAAATAGGGCACAGAATGGTACATGAATTTTCAGACAATTTTCTTTTGCTAATGACTTACTATGTCTACAGAAACCAACAATTTGATGTTCACTTGATATTTATCAAGAATCTTGAAAATTCATGAATTGTTGTTTTATGGTGTGGTGCAAAGGATATGGGTCACTAACAGCATATTTTGCTACACAGTAGCATAGGAAAAAGACAATACACTAGGGGACAAGTTTGGAAAATGTTGCTGCAGCTATTAGGTTCCTTTTTAAACACAAGATAATTTCATTAAATACAAGTGTTATAAAATTGCCTACATCAAAATTAACTAATGGACAGTCAAAACATCAAATCACATCAAATTTTAAAATTTTGTCCAAACATGATAAATGCGTATATAAGTATACATATATAAGTATACAATTTTGAATGGTCACATTATTTTTGGTGACAACTTTTAAAGACTGCTTTAATTACCATGGAATGAGCCCAGCATCCTTTGTAACAGTTTCTTTGTTGTAAAATTTAGAGTAGCTCAACAAGCAAATGAAATGCACAGTTAATCACAGTTAATAATGTTATAATAGGTCCAACATCAAGCCACTGTATAGATTCTGGCCTGGTCTGAAGATGGAATATCTGTCCTGATGGAAAAAAAGTTGTTTTTTTTCTCCGTATGCTGTCTGCAGTCTTGCTGATCCCTTGAAAATGCAGTTTTTCTTTTCACAGAGTGCTCATTCACCATCTTTGTTCAAATCATTACCTTAAAGTTGGACTGGAAGAAAAAATGTCTCAACATTATGATAGTACTACCACAAAAACGGGAAATATTTGTATCATTCTATCAATTTGTGAATCCCAAAGCTCCACATATCTACCAACCGTCAGTGGCTGTTTACTTGAAAATTCTAAATGACTGCTAACCAACTGCCATGTGAGCAACTGTGAATTATAACGCACTCGCACCTTTAGTATGCTAGGCTTGCCTGACTTTGAGGTATTGTGGTTCAGTGATAGTTAGAAACTGAGGACGAGTTAAGTACAGGTTCAGATGTCTTAACAACACTATCTTTCATAAAATATTCATGACAGATATTGATTTGATCAGACATGCTGTGCTAATGTGAAGGCGTAGTTATCTAGGCTTGGAAAAGATGTCATTTACTACAGTGCAATTCTATTCCAATCTACCATAACTGATAACTGAGCTGTCATTTGCTACCATGCAATTCTATTCAAATCTACCAGAACACAGAGAATTGAGTTGTCATTTGCTACCATGCAATTCTATTCAAATCTACCAGAACAAAGAAAATAGAGTTGTCATTTGCTACCATGCAATTCTATTCAAATCTACCAGAACACAGAGAAAAGGGTTGTCATTTGCTACCGTGCAATTCTATTCAAATCTACCAGAACAAAGAAAATAGAGTTGTCATTTGCTACCAAGCAATTCTATTCAAATCTACCAGAACACAGAAAATAGAGACATCATTTACTACAGTGCAATTCTCTTCCAATCTACTATAACACAGAGAACAGAGCTGTCATTTGCTACCATGCAATTTAATTCAAATCTACCAGAACACAGGAATAGAGTTGCTATTGACTATTGTACAACTGTATTTAAATGTACCAGAACACAGAGAATAGAGTTGTCATTTGCTATTGTGCAACTGTATTCAAATCTACCAGAACACAGAATAGAGATATAATTTACACCCATGTAAATCTATTCAAATCTATCAGAACACTGAGTTGTCATTTACTACCATGGAATTCTATTCAAATCTACATGAACACAGAGAACAGAGTTGTCATTTGTTATAATGTAATTTTATTCAAATCTACCAGACCATGGAGTTGTCATTTACTACAATGTAATTCTATTCAAATCTACCAGAACACAGAGTTGTCATTTACTACAGTACAATTCTATTCAAATCTACCAGAACATAGAGAACAGAGTTGTCATTTGCTACCGTGCAATTCTATTCAAATCTACCAGAACAGAGAGAATAGAGTTGTCATTTACTATTGTGCAACTGTATTCAAACCTACCAGAACAGAGAATAGAGTTGTCATTTATTACTGTGCAATTCTATTCAAATCTACCAGAACAGAGAGAATTATGAGAGTTGTCATTTACTACTGTGCAATTCTATTCAAATCTACCAGAACACAGATAAAAGAGGTGTAATTTACTATTGTGTAACTGTATTCAAATCTACCATAACAAAGAGAATAGAGATGTAATTTACAACCATGTAATTCTATTCAAATCTATAATCATTTTTAAAATGTGTATCTGCGACAACAATGTCTAACATAAGGAGATAAGGACACAGACATTCTTTGCCAAAATTAAAATTTTCTTGAAAATAATTTGTGAACATGGCTACACTGATGTGAAGGTAGTTTACTAAAAATGAGAGAACTGTGGGAATGTCAAACAATTATGAAGACTCAAAGTTGACTTGACAAATCACATGATCTCATTGTTTTATTTGTCAAGAATGAGCATCACCTAATATTTTCTTAATGAAGATGAATTTATGGCCAATGTACTGTAATGTGTTTCCTATGGATGCTTGGAAGCTGACACTGTAAATCTTTTCTAGTCAGTAATGCCTTAATAAATTATTACTGTTGATAAATACGGCAATTCTTTTTGCAAACCTAATGTTTACAAGAAGTCATATTGTTTGTCAGATGATGAATGAAATAAAATGTTTTAAACAATCACCAAGATAAAAGATGGCACTTATTCGGTAATTCAATTTTGTAAGATGAATGAAATAAAATGTTTTAAACAATCACCAAGATAAAAGATTGCACTTAATTCAAGTTTGTAAGATGAATGAAATAAAATGTGTTAAACAATCACCAAAATAAAAGATGGCACTTAATTCAATTTTGTTGAAACTATGTAATCAAACGCAGAAAATATTCAGGTGAAACATAAAATTCTTTTCAACTTATCACACCATTGTACCCTTCTCTGTCTGCAACTTCACCCCCCCCCCCATGAATTATTTAATTCATTCATATAATTCATTAATTTCATTCATTCATTTTTTTATTTGTTTAATCACTGGTTTTCTTTGTTCACTCTAAAGAGGGACAATACCTACCCCCAGTCAAACCATACATTTTCTTGTGACAAGTGGAGAGGAGCAGCAAAGGAAGTAAAAACATGAAAAGGACCTATTCTTTTAATAATTAAAGAATAATCACCAAATATGCCACTGCTGACTCCCTCGTGAGTCCACAAAAAGCAATAAGTATTTGTCCAAATGTTTGCAAGAGAGATCACTTTGCAGTTCACACACTTCTGTGATTTCTGTACTAAGCATACTGAGTTTTTAAAGTGAAAATATGTACAAAGTACAGAGTGATGATGGTAATATGTAGCAGAAAGTTCATTACAGCTAATTAGCAATGATACCTTGGTAAGGGAGAAGTGTTTGAACTTTTTCTGGTTTTCTTCACCTGAGGAAAATAAAAACAATTCATTTTAATGGCACGCAAAACAAAGAATCAACTGATGTCAAATAAACTTAGCAAGTCAAAATGTTGGTTTCACAAATTTTCTGATGCATCCTTTAACTTTCTATTCCATGCAGAAAGGTAAAATTTGATAACTGGTCCAATCTGTGACTAACATCAAAATATGAGTAAACTTCTGCTCAAATTTTTGGTCTCCTTATTAAGTTTTATTAGTTTCAAATGGCAGATGCCTCAAACTTTTCACAGATACAAAATGCATATTTTGACTGATAATTAAACATGTAGTACACTTTCTGAGCCGTGATTTATAAATGTCTCAGTTGATCTGCCACATGAAAGTGACTGTTGATTGTTTTGTCTGATGAAAGGTACATGTAATATTTATTTACAAAATACTGACTTGGCTGTTTATGTACAAAATATTGACTTAGCTGTTTATGTACCAAATAATGAATTAGCTATTACTTAATTTCCATATCTAAATAATGTAATTTATATTTCCTTTAAGTGTCTATATTGTGGCTAATATAAAAGAATTAAGGAGAGACTGAAAAGACAGTACTTTAAAACACAAACAGTAGAAGACAAAAGTCATCTAATGATCACAAATTCCCCCTATGATCAATCACTCTCAATGTGTATAACACTTTCACTGGTGCACTATGGTCCAGTACTCTAAAATTATACACTACTTTCATTGGTGCACTATGGTCCAGTACTCTCAATGTATACACTACTTTCACTGTTGCAATATGGTCTAGTACTCTCAATTTATACACTACTTTCATTGGTGCACCATGGTCCAGTACTCTAAAATTATTAGTGCATCATGATCCAGTACACTTAAATTATATATTACTTTCATTACTGTATCAGTCCAGTACTCTCAATTTATACACTACTTTCAATGGTGCACTATGGTCTAGTATTCTCAATTTATACACTACTTTCACTGTTACAATATGGTCAAGTACTCTCAATTTATACACTACTTTCATTGGTGCACTATGGTCCAGTACTCTAAAATTATGCACTATTTACAATAGTGCATCATGATCCAGTACACTTAAATTATACATTACTTTCATTAATTTATCAGGGTCCAGTACTCTCAATTTATACACTACTTTCATTAGTGCACTATGACCCATTATATTATACACTACTTATGACCCAGTAAATTATACACTACTTATGTTCAACTTTAATTCAGTGGTAATACATGTATACAGAATTTTGAATACTGAAAATTCTAAGCATCAAAAGGCACTTCCACACAAATTGCTTGTCCAAGTTGTGTACAAGTTGGGTTGAAATCTCTATACAGTTCGCAAGTTATGTTCTGAAAATGACAGACAGACAGTTGGACACAGTGATAGATATATACCTCTATAATAAATACCTGGAGGAAAAAATGGCTGTAGGACAATACAAGTTTTCAAACCAATATTGTTTTAAAAGTCAATATTAAAACAAGCAAAAAACAAAAGAAAACCAACAAAAAAAATTTAAGAAAAACAAATCAAACTGAAATAAAAAGCAAAATTACCTGGAAGGAAGAGAAAGAATATATTTTTCAAACTTTACATAAGAGTATGGTGTCATTGAAATACTGTGTCTTTTATATAATTTCTTTTCAAAATATAACAGACGAAAAAGTTTATCTTCTTTATGATGCAGCACCAGAATAAAATGCTTCCAAAATATTGTTTTCAGATTGGTATTAATGTACCTATAATCATTCTCTCCAGACTAACAACAAGAAGTCCTGTGATATTTTGCTCTAAAATGATGTTCCAGAAAACACACCACAGATAGCAACTTTTTTTCGTTTAAGAGTACAGTAACTATGATCAGTGTCAAAAATGTGTGCATTTATTCTTCATGATCACTCTTAAGGCAAAATTCTATTTTTACTAAATCTATTAATATACCTTAAGATAATGATGTATATCATAAACTCAATGATAAGGAAAGAACTCAAAGATACCACGCACACAATTAACCCAATAACCAGAAACAGAAGTATAAACTATATCGATACACAATCATGCTTGCTGATATCCTGGTTGACCTTAAAAGTTATGTTTAACTGAGATCAAAATAGACCCTGATCTGTCACCATAAAATGTGCAGGCAGATCAGTGTCTATGTTGTTTGCTCTACTAATAAGTCCTAAACAGCAACGACCAAGATCTGCCAACACATAATGCAGTTGCACATCTATGCAGTTTGCAGTCTGTCGGATTTATAGGCAAGTATCAATGCTATGCCACCAGACCAGATTTAGTTGCTGTTATTACATGTACTTCTCCATGATCACTGCTATGGAGGTCATATGAAGTGGAGAAAAGTCTGGTAGATGCACAAGTTATAAACAGCAATTTTCCCTAAATTGGCAAAGACTAATGCATCTTAAATAGTGTTACAGCCACAAACTGGTCATTATTTTGAGATTCAGAATGTTAGTTTTCTTAACGAGGGTGACCTAGATCTGTCATGTATTCACTAAAAGTAAAAATCTGATAAAACTGTTCCTACAGGTGACAAATTGTAGTCACAATACAAAATACCAAGTTTCATGAAGATATCACAGTTCAGAAGATATGAATGGTCAAAAGTGTGATTGAGGAATGGAAGGACAGCTAATTAACTCTTTTTCAAACAAGAGTCTCTCAAAGGGAATGATACTCTACTAGGAAAAGAGAATATCCAGGGATTGAAGACAAGACCATTTCTGCCTGTTGAGTGTTGAAACCATCTCTGATATTCTTCAGCAACAGTAAGATTTTCAAGTTAGATGCTGTGGTGGACATACCAGACTGGCATCATTTGAATTTAGGACCAAGTAGCCATCATTGAAGTCTTTTTGTTAAAACTCCATGTTAATGTGACCATCCATTCACAGGAAGTAGTCACAGTAAGATTTTCATGCCAGCCATATTGGATGTATGATTGGTACCATTTTCATTTACGACCAACTTGGTATCATGAGAACTCTATCTCTGAAAACTCTATGCTGATATAGCCATACCTTTGGGTTGTTGTTGTAGGGTTTAACGCCATTTTTCAGCACAGGATAGGCTATACATAGCGGCCAGTATAAATGGTGGAGGAAGAACCCAGGAAAACCCTGGAAAGAACCACCAACCCACAAGAAGCTACTGGCAAGCTTTCTTACATATCCACATTGGCTGAACCCAAGACTTGAACCCACACAGACAGAGGTGAGATGGCAGTGATCCGTAATGGTGAGCACTTATGACCACTCGGCCACTTGGGGCCCCCATCCCTTTGGAAGGAGTCTAAATATTTTAAAGATAGCCAACATTACGGCCATACTGAGGGTCAATTTCCATGATTTTCATTTCCAACCAACTAGACACCATAAGAACTCTTTTGACGAAAACCCCATATCAAAATTACTTTCCAATGAAGACTAGTGTTAACAAGATTTTCCATAGTGTAGCTATCTTAAATGACAGATCAGTACAATTTTAATTTAGGCCCAACAAAACAATATAAGAAGTCTTTTTGTTAAACTATATGTTGATATGATCTTCCGTTTTTTGGAGTAACAATAAAATAAGCTTCTTGATGGCTGCCATGGGGGCCATATTGGATATCAGATGTCCACCATTTCCATTTATGACCAACCAGACATCACAAGAATTCTTTTGGTGAAAGCAGAATGTTAGTATGTCCAGCCATCTAGAAGACAAACTGGAGTTCACATTGGCATCATTCTCATTTATGACCAACATCATACACAGACATAAAAGGTCTTTCATTGAAAACCCCATGTTGATCTGATTCAGGAAAAGTACTGATAACAAGATGTTCAAGATGCCGCCACTGTGACAGCTATAATGAATGTCTGTGCAGCACCATTTTCATCTAAGACCAACTAGACATCAAAACTAGTCTTTTAATAAAAACCCTATGTTGATACGACCATCCATTCATAACAGAGTATCAATAAAAAAAAAATTTCAAGGTAGCAGATTTGGCAGCTATATTGAAGGTGCAACTTGAATCATTTTAAATCTGAATCAACTGGACAATGGGATGAATATGTGTATAAAGTTGTATGTTAATCTCAAGCAGTTTCGTCAGAGTGGCGATAACAGATGACAGAAAAAATAACATCCCACAAGTTCTTCTGGTAGAGCTAATGATGATGACAGCTCTTAAAATACTAATCAGGCAAAGCTTGTTCCTGTACATGACACACCATCTGGTCAAATTATGACAGAAATCATCAAGATACCTCAAATGGTTATAGATATGTGAACTGTAAAAACAATTTTCAGAAATGGGGAAACAACTCTAAAAGTACTAATCTGATAAAGCCAAATTTTATTTGGGACACAAACTCTTTTCAGGATTAAAATGTACATCAAGTTTCATAACATATCAAATAATTCACAAGAAGAGTGTGAATTGGTCTTTCTTCACAAATGAACTACATAAGCTGGACTGCCATGTTGGATTACAATGGCAACTAGACAAATGGAATAAACTGGTCAGGTTAGATGGATTGGATGACCACAATGAAGCCTGATCCTCATTTATTCTGATTAAAATTGGTAATGCAAACACGAAAATTTCTATAATGGAATTTTCATTGCCATTATTATGGGACTGTAGTGGTAGATTGGAATTATTTTTGCAAAAAAGTCGAAATATCTTAATGCAAGGTTTCTCAGTGTCAGCTTGGTCTAAAATGGCTCAGCATGCCTTTTTACAAAAAATGTTCAAGTATTTATAGTACCAGCAGCCATATTGAATGGTTGACATGTATCATTTATGTTAATCTTATAAGCTTTGAAGACAGAATGTCCTTGTCAAAGTTTCCATCTTTTCTTTATTGAGAAGAAGTAATAAAAACTTTTTCTTCTTAGTAATAGTGGTTACATTTTATTTATGATAAATATAATTTGTAAACATCTCTAACACTTTGACAACAAAAGTCTCTTTGTCGTATGTAGTCTTTATTGGTTTTAACTTTAAAAAAAATAATTTATTCAAAGTTTTTTTGTTTCTTTAGGAATGGCAGTTATATCTTATAGAAGAAACATAAATGATATAAAAGTAGCAATAAAACATAACATATAACTGCAAAAAACAGAGCATCAGACGACAAGGCAAACTCTAATTTTCAACTCTGAGTGATACAATAATCCAACTCCATTTACCATTTATATTTTTACTCTTTGCCACAACTCTTGTCTTTTTTGGCTGCAAAGTATTATGCCCAAAAAGTTTAATCTGAAAGCAAAATAAATGTTTACAGCACATTATATGTTTAAAAGTTCTGCTTGTAGGCAATAGTTGCACATGATTGGCTCTGGGCACAATTTCCATGGACCACATGACAGTGGCCTTGACCATGACCTTTAACCTTGACTGCAGTTGGTTTGTTCCTTCATTCCTTGTCCCACAAGCAAAACCATTTCTGCAGTATGGAGACAGAAAATGTTGTAGACACAAGTCTTGATCTAAACAAATTTTCTTTTTTGTGGATTGCTATGAACCTGACCTTAAAGCTGCCCTGATCAACATCTAAAGGTTATTTTCGTCTCATAGCAGCAAGCCATCCTCAAAGTTTGGTACCAATATTTGGTTTGAAACTAAAGTTATTTTATAGACATTTTTCTGCTGTCACAATGAAACTGACTTTTTAGTCCCCATATCAACAGGTTTCTTTCTTGTCAAATGTAAAAGTCAAGCACAAAATTTAGTCAAGGTATGTGATCTAGAACAACAGTTATTGTTGAACGACAGTTTTATTTTGCAAATCAATGTGATCTTGACATTCAACCTTAGGCTAAAAAATGAATGTTTCTTCCTTATTCAAATGCAAGCCATTAATGAAGTTTAATCAAGGTATAGGGTCTACAAGTAAGGTTCTTGTGCAGAAGACATTTTTTTTTCTGTGATTCACCATTACCAAAATCTTTGATCTTTTGAATTCAAAATCACGTAGGTTTCTTTCTTCTCCATTTTGTGACTGCAAACTATCCACAAAATTAGTTAAGGTAGATCCTCTCTAACAAAATTTATTGTATGAAAGCCATTTCCCTTCTTTAGGGCACAATGACCTTGACCTTTGACCCCATCAAGAGGTTGCTTTTTGATCCAAACTGCAAACCATACCCACAAGAAGTCAAGAAATGTGATCCAAGACTTAAGTTATTACTGATACATCAAAACAGACAGATGGACAGATAGAAAAATAAGAAAAAACATAATTATTCTGGAAAAAATATTTTGTTAATTAAAAAGCATTCTGAATATAAACTTTTCATGCACTGCAAATTTCTAGGCAAAACTGATGGGTACAATGCATATTCAGTCCAATGGTCATGGCACTAAGACATACATATTTAAACCATGCATAAAGTTTAACCTTATCACTACAGCAACAGCAAATACAAAAAAAAGGAATGCAACAAACTATTTTTGTACAGAACTCTCCATTTGCAAAAAATAGCATGTAACAAGAGGCCAGAGTGACCTGAAATCACTCACCTAGCACACATCTGCCTCATGGATAAATTCAAGAGCAGTTGGCCAAGAAACCTGGGTCAGTAAGATGGTTTCCGTAGCAATTTCCAATACTGCTGATTGCATATGTTTCTGTTCTACATTTATTCTGTACTTCTGAGAGAAGTACTGGTGTAAGGTGAAGTTGTTCGAATTGGAGAGAATGTTGGCATACATCTAGGCTACTTCCACGTACTGTACCAGAACTTCCATTACATGTAGTACTTATGGAACTATCCACTATCTAAAGCAGATGGCTCTCAAAATGACTGCTCCCATGTGGTCAAAAATAAACCTGAACTAGTCCAAAGTGCACAAACCTGATCAGTTATTAAAATCAGGAAAATGATTTCTGCCAGAGAAGGCAGTACCATTTTCTGAAAGTGTAATAAATAAATTACAGAATATATATAAAAAAATAAAGAGTTACAATCTTATTTTTTTTTCTAATTTACATTTGAAGTCCAGGAAGAAAAAGTCTTCAGAGTGGTACATATATGAAGGCCACACTGTATACTCCATAACCCAAATTACACCCATCAATCATACACCAAAATAATGGGAATTTAAAGTTATTTTAATAGTATCTAAGATATGCACTATCTTTTTATAAATAACCAGGATATCCAGTGAGGAAAACCTGGAAAAATCTCTTTCTTCAAACATCATTCAAAGTCTGAAATTATTAAGCAAAACCTATGTTATGATGGGAATTTCAAGGTTTCTGTAGTTTTTCTATGTTCATCTACGCTTGATGGCATATCAACAACAAAATGGAAAGACACATGCATCGGGACGCTAATTAGTGAAAAATAGTCAAATTCTGTTTATTCAAATTCAATTTTTAGGTCAAAGTTAGTCAAATTATGTTTATTCAGATTCAATTTTTGTGTCAAAGTCAGTCAAATTCTGTTTATTTAGATTCAATTTTTGTGTCAAAGTTAGTCAAATTATGTTTATTCAAATTTAATTTTTTTGTCAAAGTTAGTCAAATTATGTTTATTCAAATTCAATTTTTGTGTCAAAGTTAGTCAAATTATGTTTAGCAGTATCTTATAGATCCAATGTTTCCCCTTGTTAAGTAATGGCAGCCATAATGGATGACAGATGGATATTATCTGTATAAATCTGAAAGGTCATCATACCAGGATGCTTTCTATCAAGATTAGTCAAATTCTATTCAGTGGTTTTGGAGAAGTTGTTTCACGGTTTTTCTACTTTTGGTAATGGAACCCTTATTTTTAAAGACTTTAAAAGTCTTCATTCCAGGATGCTTTCTGTCAAGTTTGGTCAAAAACTATTCAGTGGTTTAACAGAAACTGTTTCACAGTTTTTCTATTTTTTGGTAATGGTACCCATATTTCATGGTAGATTGGCATCATTTGTACATACTTGAAAAGTCTTCATACCAGGAAGCTAAGCAATTCTATTCAACAGTTCTGGTGGAGTTATTTCAAAGTGTGTCCCTTTTTTGTAACTGTGGCCATATTTAATGGCAAATCAGTAACAATTGTAAAAATTTGAAATCCATTTATGTCAGGATGACTTCTGTCAAAGTTGGTCCAATTGTGATGAGCAGTTTTTAAAAGAGGACATTTCAAGGTTTTTCAAATTCTTAGTGATAGTGGTCATATTTAATAGTAGACTGACATCAAGTTTCATCTAATTCTATTTAACAATTCTGGAAAGCCAGTTAGAGGTTTTTCTATTATTAGCAATGGTGGTCATATATGATAATGGACTGGCATCATTTGAACAAAATCTGATTTTTGTGCCAGGATGCTTCCATCAGATAAAATGAAATTCTGTTCAGCATTTTTGGAAAAGAAGGTTAAAAGACTTTTTCTAATATTTATTTCAGTAACAGTACCTATGTTTGATTGCGGGTTGGCATCAGTTCTACAAATTTTTAAGTCCTCTATTCCAGGATGCTATCAAATGTGGTCCAATCGTGTGAGTGGCTTTTGAGATGTCCTTTAAAGGTTCTTCTACTTTTTTTAATGGGTGCCATATTTAATAGTGGATAGACATAATTTTACCATATAAATTTGACAGGTCCTCATGCTTGGAGTCTTTCAGTAAAGTTTCATCCAACTGTATTGAATGGTTTTAAATTAGAAGCTGTTTAAATAATAGTAATGGTGGCCATTTTGATGTCAGATCAGAATCAGCTGAACAAAACTGGTCAAATTCTGCTGTGCGATGTTTGAGAAGTCACTGAAAGGTTTTTGTTTTTAGTAACAGTGAGCATACTTGAATGGAGACAAGCATCTTCTGTAAAATCCTTAAAGATATAAATGCCAGGATGTTTTCTGTGAAGTCAGAGAAATCATTGTGAATATTTTCCTATTTTTAGTAATGGCAGCCATATTTGATGGCAGATTGTCACCATTGTAAAGTTTTCAAATGTTTTCATGCCAGAATGCTTTCTGTCAGTTGTACAAGTTTTGAAAATACTCTGTGCCATGGTGCTTTCTATCCAATCTGGTCAAATTCTGTGGAGTAGTTTTTGAGAAGTAGTAACGGTTTTTCTCTACTTTTAGTAATGGCAGCCATATTTGATAGTTGATTGGTATCACCTGTAAATACTTGAAAGGTCTTCATACTAGGATGCATTCCGTCAAGCTTAGTCAAATTTTATTCATCAATTTTTGAGAAGTAATTAAACTGATCAATTTTTTATAAGTAATTAAATTGATAAATGTTTGAGAAATAATTAAATTGATCAGTTTTTGAGAAGTAATTAAAGGTTTCTTATTTAGCAGCAGTGGCTTTTTATTTTAGTAACCATGGCAATATCTGAAGGTGGATCAATCGACACTGTTTGTATGAACTTTAAATGTCTTTCTGCCTGAATGCTTCTTTGCAAATTTGATCAAATTCTATTTTGCGGTTTATGTCAAGTGGTCATTTAAAGGTTTTTACTATTTTTAGTAATGGTGCCTACATTTTATGGCAGATCTGAATCATCTGTATAAGCCTTAATTCTATGATGTTCTGTGCCAAATTTGGTCAAAATTGAAAACACCAATTGTTGACAGACACATAATGTAGGGTCATACCATTACTTGGTCTATGACCAGATGGACTAAAATCATGATCTCATTTGGTCTATGGCCACATGGCCTAAAACCATCATCTCACATGGTCTATGGCCACATGGGCTAAAACCATCATCTCACATGGTCTATGGCCAGGTAGACTAAAACCATGATAACAGAAAAGAGAAATTAAAACATTCTGTATGCTTTAATTTGCTCATCATTGAATCAGGTAAAAGTATTTTACAACATGCATGAGGAACAAATGCTACATGTTTCTGTATCATTCATGCTTATCTTATATGGGAAAAAATTCAATTTACATTTATGCCTCATATAGTTCTACCCTCATGCACAAGCAACATTCTATGTTTTACATCACATTTCTACCAAGCCATCAGTGATAGATTTTCAAGCGTGTAGAATACGATCCTTGTCAAATATTTTCCTCCTTTATGGTGAGGTCATATGACAGCAAGACAGATGGACAGACAGAGACTGGGAACTGACATGATGATGTTAACTGAGAGTGGCAATTAAAATTCTTTACAATCGTTATCATGGAATAACATTAAGAAGAAAAAAAATCAGGTAAATAACGCCATTGCTCCTTACCAAGACCTCGAAGATTTTATAACCAAATCTAATGTGCACTGATGGATAACTATTTGTTTTAAAAGGATTTATAATGCGTGAATGCTGCAGCATATAATTTTTGTCAACGTTTACACTGGCAATGATTCTGATCAATAGCATTTCATTTTCATGCTTTATATACAGTATATATTTGTGCAAATGGTCAGAATGTATAATACTAACATCCAGAACAAG
Source organism: Megalonaias nervosa (assembly GCA_016617855.1). Classification (NCBI taxonomy): domain Eukaryota; kingdom Metazoa; phylum Mollusca; class Bivalvia; order Unionida; family Unionidae; genus Megalonaias; species Megalonaias nervosa. The sequence goes on along the minus strand of JAECUM010001593.1, from coordinate 94,052 downwards.
CCCACATTCAACTTGACCGCATATATAGGGTTGGAATGAGTGATATTTTCATTGCATTAGACTCAATCTTCTGGTGTGGAATGGAGCATTATCCTCTGTGAATCAGAATTCATCATCATGACTAACATATTTTTTCCATATCCTACCCACAATGTCTGCCCCTACCCCTGGTAAAGATTTGTCATCTTGCACCAAATACATCTACTTTTTTCACAGTCCTGATTTAGAGTAACCAGTCAAACACACATATTGAATACGGATTTAGAGTAACCAGTCAAACACACAGATTGAATACTGGTTTATAAGTGGCATATAAATTGTCAGTTTTTCATTTCTTTCAAAGATGCATTACAATTTTGTTGACAATAAAGTATTATTTAATCTGAGCCTGCATTATTTTAATTTATTAGAACATGCTTTTAATTTATATTTTAGAACAAGATTTGTGTATGTAAAACACACTTGCCGCCATTTCAGATGAAAAGATCCAAGTCCCAAAGATTTCAAAAATTCAAAAGCTTTTAAGAATTTCTGCAATGTCTTGAAAATGTAATCAGGTCATGTACATATACACAGAAATAATGTTATCCAAAATTTTGTCTGTTTACTTTAAGCTGTTTTTGCCCCAATTTTAAAACTGCTATAATGATCAAACAATTTAATCAGGTTCCAGACCCACCAACCCTGACGAGTCTGTCTCAGTAAAGCAACTGATTTGCTTCTCGTAAGACTGACCAGTTTTCACTAAGGTGTAACAAATTATCACAAACTGCTATTGTAAAGCTGGAAAACGTAATTAAATGTTCGGTATTCGAAACATGCTGTGACAATAAACATTATGTTCAAAGCAGATTTTTATGTTTGGAGTGCATTTACTCTCAGCTGTTGTCAAAACTTATATGTGACAGACATATCCCACATTTTTTTCACACCGTTAAAATTCCCCAGAAATATAATGGAACTCGTAAAAGTCCAGTCATCCAGTACCAGTAACTCCATGACAAAATCAAACAACATGTCAAATAAACATATTTTTACTTTCCCCATACCACAATTAACAGTCAAAAAAAATTCTTGAAAATTGAAGCGGGCTTGTTTCTGAACATGTTTGTGAAGATGCATAAAAATTTACCCTTTGTTCCTCTTAGTGGAAACAGCTACATTTGCTAAAACAAAATATTAAAATATTTAAGAAAAAATGTGTACTCTAGACAAAACATCAATACATGAGAATCCAGTCTGGTATTAGTCTCTGTACACTGTATCCCCTCAAAACATCCTTCAGAGATTGGAAGGGTGACTGGTCACAATGTCTATATTGTCACATATATATAATTTAATTACTTGTGTATTAGTTTTAAATTCTTTTTTTATTTTATTTTTGTTTCATTATATTTTATTAAAATGATAATTTTCACGGGATTTGACTTTTTCAGAAAATTCACTTGACCTGATTAGAATGTAAAGGTTGCTTTATCATTATTTTTAGCTCACCTTGGTTGAGACGTTTGTAAACATTGAATGAAAATGATTGGCTATTACCAAGGTCATGTTCGGCCCACGTGTTAGTCTTTTTTATTTATTTCTAGCGTGAGAATCTGATTCTTAGATAGGGCTATTCTAAGCTATGTTCTAAATGGCATTGTTTTTACTGCGCTGTTCAAATTAGTGATCATGTAGCCCAGTCACGTGAGCCACCATGTGATCTAAAATCATGGGTTAAAACAGATGTTTCTAATAGATTTAGGCAGTCGTATTCCTACACCTTTAGAGCTTGAGGTGTTTTGATGTTGATGCCAGTTTGTTGTAAAGTTCATCTATTTTTTGGGATTTAATAATTTATATTCTCTGGAAAATAATACAAGTGCTTTTCTTTATAAAAATTCTGGGACAAAGACATTCAGTGGAAATTTATTTTGGAATTCTAAACAGAACATTATAAATTGTGATTCAATGAGGAATTGTTGCCATCAGTACAACGACCTCATCTGGCATCATCACCTTCCATACTGGAACTTCATAGAGATTCAAACCTGGATTCAATTAGAACTGTTTAGTGATAGGACTTATATTTTTCAATTCTAGGATTGATTTTTGGATTATATTCACCAACTGTAAGTCCTATTTCATATTTTTACCTTGTTTTCTAGGGAAATAAATTATTTTTGTTAAAATTTACAAAGCTTGTTGACTTCACTCTTTTCTTTTGTTACTTTGTACGAGCCTACATGTAACAATATCTATATCAACACATCCACAAATTTTATATTTATGACACTTAAAAACTCCTTCAAATAAATATCAATTTCAGTGATAACAAAAAATATTGTAAAATGAAGGTAATACAAACTTTTCTCCAAAGAAATAGTTATAAATATTAGCATTTCTAGGAAGGATACTCAACAATATCTCACAATATTCAAATGAGAAATGTGTCTTTACAATATGCATACCCTTCCTCAATATCCTGTAATTAAATTGCAAATTTCTATGTGAAAAACAGCCAAAACTCCATAATATTTACCCCAACCCCAGTAAAAATCAAACTTGATTTGTGTCTTTTTAATATAAAGGCTCATGCCAAATTTGATTTCAATCAACTTTGACTTTTAAAAGTTATTTAGCAGAAACTGAAGGGCAAAGTTCCAGTTCAAATTGCAATTAAAACTCAGTCAAAATTTTCATGGTGAAAATTAACCTTTACCATGTTTTGGGGTCTTTTTTCATGTAAAGTGAGACCAAAATTTATTTTGAACCATGAAGGCCTTCAAGTTTTGGAGTGGAAACAAAATGAAAAGGGAAAGGTCAAAGTGAAAAAGGGCCACAAATATGTAAAATTTTGCCAGAAAACTGAAAACTGAACTTGACAGAAAGTCTTTTGAATGCAAAGCCTCATACCAAATTTGATATGAATCCATCAGAAGTTATTCAATGCAAATGAAATACAAGGAAAAACTTCTAAATCAAACTGAGGCCATAACTCCATACAAATCTGCCAGCAAATGTTGACAAGTGAACACTACCTAGAACTTCTTAATGTAAAGACTCCTGCACCAAATTTGACTTCAATCCATTATGTCCTTCAAAAGTTACCAAGTGGAATCAAAATGGAAATTCAAAGTTTCAACATTAATGGTGGCTATAAGTCCATAAACGTCTACCAGTAAAAACATTAATGGTGGCTATAAGTCCATAAACATCTGCCAGTAAAAACATTAATGGTGGCTATAAGTCCATAAATGTCTGCCAGTAAAAACATTAATGGTGGCTGTAAGTCCATAAATGTCTGCCAGTAAAAACATTAATGATGACTATAAGTCCATAAACGTCTGCCAGTAAAAACATTAATGGTGGCTATAAATCCATAAACGTCTGCCAGTAAAAACATGAAAACTTTAGGACTTCTTAATTTAGAGCCTTGTACCAAATTTTATTTCAATCGTTGAAGTCCTTCAAATGTTTTTTAGTAGATAAAAATGGAAGAACAAAGTTGTGCAAACTATAAATTTCTGATTAGAAAAGTTTGGTTTGGTGTCTTACAGCACATCAACACAAGCAGGTTATTATTGCCAAGGCAAACTGGACTAAAGTGCCATGTGCAATTACATGCCACTGTAACTCCACTAGTCAGCTCTCTGCTGTGGGAAGGTGCATTGTGTCTATTTTTGGGTGAAAATCAATCTTGACCCAGGTCTTCTTAAGGTGAAGCTTTATGCCACTGATTTCAAGCCATCAAGTCCTTCAAATGCTACAGAGCACAAAGAAAATGTGCAAAGTTCTAAGTCACAGAGCAGGCTGTAACTCCATAAACTTCTGCCAGAAAATGGTGAAAATCAAACTTTGCTAAAGTCTTCCTAATGTAAAGCCTGATGCCAAATTTGATTTCCATTCATAAAGCTCTTCAAAAGTTTTTGCATTAAAATGATATGTGACAGACATGATGGAATGGAACAGAACGGATTGCGAGGAGGCAGACAGAAATGGATCACTATATGACCCCTCCATTTGATATGGCAGAGGAGTACATTTTCCCTATTGAGAGCTTACTTTGAAAATTACAGGAGATATCATTGGCTATTTCAATGTTTGTTTTTGCCTTATATTTTGCAAAGTAAACAAACTTCAATTGTCACTTTATTTCAAGCAGATCTCAGAAAAAATCTCAAAAAATTGAGATCTTCCCTAAAGCTTATTGTGCAAAGTCTGATTTTCAATTTTAATTTGACTGGTTCACCTGTAACATCAACATGAAACTTAAAAATATCTGCAGGAACACATTCACTATAAGTTCGGCAATGATTACATCTTGAATAACAAGATATACTTTTATAAAATAAATATCCTTTTAAAAAGATCAAAATTAAGGCATTATATAGGAAAAACATTAAACAACAGAAACTTACAGGTGAATGTTGACCGGGTCCAAAGTTGATGTGGGCATAAAGGAGAACGCCAACATCTTTATGTCCCGCATCCATGGCTATAGAGAGGGCAGTGCTACCATCCTAGACAGACAAACACAAGCATACAACATGCAGTCACAACATCGAAAAGTCTTATTACAACATATGCAGATTATGAGAGAAACACCGACTTAAGTAAGAGTACATTAAATGCTTGCCTTGTGTTTAATAGTTCCCAATGAAAGCACTAGTATGCAGTCAAATGACCACTGGCTCTCAATGACTTTTTACCACTGGCATGACACTAACTTTGGGCAAGGTATCCTGTTTGAACTAAACTTACTGTGTAGAAACAATTATTTTTTATCTAGATGGTGATTTAAAAGTATCTCTGAGTCTGCACTTGTTGTAATTTTCATGAGTGTTTCAAGAATGAAATTAAATATACAAAATTAAAAGGAAGGAAATTAAAGGCTTGTCAGTTTACTTGATTTAAAGAACAACAAACTAAAAATCAGTCACAATATCTATTAGCTATCATGCATAACAAAATTTAACATGCATCCATTTAAAAACAGCGGTCTCAAATAAATCTGGAAAATTTCAAACAACATTACTTCAAATGATGTGCATTATACACTATACACATGGTAAAATAGTGTTTATTATACTTCTTTTATGTAAAATATTCTTTCATGGGTCAGAAACTCAAGCACTACAAGAGATGACACATTTAACTCATGTACTATGTCACTGTTGCTAAGCTACAAAACCTTCAAATGGATGGACAATGTGGAGGTACTATTGATGAGTTTATGAAAATCAGACATCAATTTTTTAATTAAAAATTGTTGTAAATAAAAAATCTGTTCATAAGCTATAATCATTGTCCACCCCTAGTAACCACACTTTACTGAATAAATATAACATGCTTTGAGTAAACTAGACAGATAGGTAGTATGACCACCATCAGCTTAGTTCATGGATCAGTAATTAACCGTGTTATCTAAACCCTGATATAAAAAGCTTGCAGCAAGTGGTCCACTCTTCTAATGCTATATATTCACATATACAATACACAGATAACCGTTTCTAAGCAACCTATCACAATATGCCAGTACAATGTATAGTCATTAGTATGGAAAGGTTACCACTGAATAAGACACCTCTATTCCTACTACCAACTACACTGGTTAGAACAGGTCTTCTGTGTAAGCTGGGATGTTGTTGTTGTTGTAGGATTTAACACCATTTTTCAGAACAAAATAGGCTATACATGGTGGTCAGTATAAATGGTGGAGGAAGTACTCGGGAAAACCCTGGAAAGAACTACCGACCCACGAGAAGCTACTGGCAAGCTTTCTCACATACCCATATTGGCCGAACCCGAGACTCGAACCCACGCAGACAGTGGTGAGATGGCAATGAAGCTAGGATGTCTATGTGGTAATGAGCTAAACACATCTATGATAATAAAATGCAGGACACCTATGAACAGCTCTCCTGGTAGTGCTGAGGAGAGTTATTCACTCTGCTCAAATATTTATGGCACTTCATCGTTTAAGGCACATCATTTTGTATGGTGCATGACATCATATATCAAAATGAGAAGTTCCCTCAGAAAACATCTGGAAATCTTTGTTCTGAAAGCAATTGAAGGAGCTCAATAGCACACTATAGCAATCACACTCCTGAAAACACAAGCCCTGTAATAAATCATAAAATATAGGTCACAGTGACCTTTGGTTGTAAAGATGACATCCAATTATCAAATTTCATAATTCTAACATAAACACCCAATAAATGAAGCGTACTTATATATTTTCAACAATGTCACTGCAAATGAAATAAAGGTCACAGGGACCAATTTTTTAAATAAGGGTGTAGCATATTTATCCAAGTACATTCCCTCACCAAGTTTCATAATTCTGTGCACATATATCCTGGCTAAAATGTGTGTGATCATGAACTAAATGCAAAAACTAAAACAAAGCCAATCAATGATTAAATATATGTCACCATCAGCTTCTTTTTGCTGTAAGGATGTGGCAGATGCCTGAGAAATGAACATCAAATACAAACATTAATCCAAGTATATGATGCATAAAATAGGGGTCATACTGACCTACTTCTGCAATAAGGGAATAGTTGTTGTTGTTGTTGTTGTTGTTGTGGGGCTTAACGCCATTTTTCAGCACACGATAGGCTATACATGGCAGCCAGTATTAATGGTAGAGGAAGAAACCAGGAAATCCCTGGAAAGAACCACCAACCCACGAGAAGCTACTGGCAAGCTTTCTCACATATCCACATTCGCCAAATCCTAGACTCGAACCCATGCAGACAGAGGTGAGATGGCAGTGATCCGTAATGGAGAGTGCTTTAGACCACTCGGCCACTCGGGGCCCCGTAAGGGAGTAGTGCTCAAGATGTATTATCACTCATCAAGTTTCATCATTCTAGATATAATATGTACAAAGCATGCAAAAACCCTCTATGGTTATCAGCTAAATGCAAAGATTTAACCAAAATTTTAAATGTACATTACAGTGACATATTTATGCATGCAATATTAACAGAAATGTCTACAATCATCCAGCAATAGTTAAAATATCAAATCCAACTTTAAAATTTAATTTTGTGTGTGATGCATGAAATATGTCTCAGTGATCTACTTTTGTGACAAAGGTGTAGCATTCATCAAAATGCATTATGCTTCTAGGTGTAATAGTAATGAATACAGGATGTAAAAAATTATGTGAAATGTAGGTCACAGTGACCTTTTATTGTAACAATGTGGTATTAACAGAGATACACACAATCTGGTTTGATTATTAAATCATGAAAAGTGCCATAGAAAAAACTTTAAACACAAAATTGAACCCAAGTCAGTTAAACATGAAATATGGGTCACAGTGACCTACTTTTGAGCTAAATGAAAAACTTTACTAGGAATGTATAAATAATACATATGTACAAGTAATTCCCCTTAGCTACCTCCTCTGGGAGCAGATGCTATTAAACCCAGTCCAAACTGTTGGCTAGGATGAAACAAATGTTTGAGATGCAGAGTAGCTGTACACATGATTGTACTTTTATATGTACAAATGTCACCATTGGCAGGGATAGTATGAAAGTTCTTTACTTTGTAAAATCAATGAAAAATGACATACCATATTCATTTGATGTCAATAACACCACACACACACTGACACACACACACACAGACACACACACACACACTAAAAGGTCTTCATTATAACATGGCAGTAATGAAGATCATGATGGTATTGAATACTGAATGTCAAAAGAGGGTCATAACTAGAGCAAATATTTAATGAGAAAAGGCCTTGACCTAGGTCTTCCTGATAGGAAAAGACAAACCAAATTATGTTACAATCCACTAAGTCATTCTTGACAGGAAGTGGCACATCAAATTATGTTAAAATCCAATAAGTCATTCTTGACAGGAATTGGCACATCAAATTATGTTAAAATCCACTAAGTCATTCTTGACAGGAAGTGGCACATCAAATTATGTTAAAATCCACTAAGTCATTCTTGACAGGAAGTGGCACATCAAATTATGTTAAAATCCACTAAGTCATTCTTGACAGGAAGTGGCACATCAAATTATGTTAAAATCTACTAAGTCATTCTTGACAGGAAGTGGCACATCAAATTATGTTAAAATCCACTAAGTCATTCTTGACAGGAAGTGGCACATCAAATTATGTTAAAATCCACTAAGTCATTCTTGACAGGAAGTGGCACATCAAATTATGTTAAAATCCACTAAGTCATTCTTGATTGCAAGAGACACACCAAATTTGGTTACAAATCACTATGTCCTTCTTGATGGTGCAAGGCACACTGGTTACAATCTACTAAGTCCTTCTAAAAAGTAACTTGGCAGAAATTAAATTAATAGCATTTCAGATGGATAGATGTGTATAAAAAGGGCATACTGAGGGCTATAATATGAATAAAATCAGCCCTTCTGACTCTGCTCCTGTTTACTGTCCCAGAGCCAGTCTGAATAAAAGAACAAATTTGTATATCTGATTTTAATTAGATTGAGTGTTGGCATTAAAGACTTGCATGTTGGTAAGGTTACATAAAAAGTTATTCCATTTATTTTCTATGTAAAGATTTTCAAAGACCTTTAATTATTTTATCATACCAATTAAAAGTGGATACTGTGCAGCATTAAATATATACATGCCAGCAAACAAAAAATGTGGAATAGAAGAATAACTGACATACATGAAACCACAACTAAAGCTAATGAAACAGATTTTTAGCCTAGCATTCTGTGTTCCAAAATTAAGATTTATACAAATGTTGATACTTGCTGACTGCCAAAGTTGGTTGGAAGGTTGGTTTATAATGGCACTTTGAGCTCATTATTGGCAGGATCATGACAAGGAAATGGGATCAAAGTACCTTTCCAAAGGACTCACCAACAAAGTCAACCTGTGCTACCTGGATGAATATTCAACCTGCAACCCTTGCATTATGGGTCCATCACTCTGCCACTTGCACTACTGAGACTCCAGGCAGTCAAAGAAATCACATGCAAAGTTTATTTTATTAAGGCACACTGCCCAAGTGTTAATTAGGAATTGGAAGAAGAGATATGTAATAAGACACACTCCAAATGACAAAGAAGGAAAATTATGAGGCTTGACAATTATCTTACATTATCTGCAATGTTAGCATCACAGCCAGGTGTGTTTATCAGGAGCTTGGCAATTTCAGTAAAGCCATGTTCACAAGCACACATCAGTGCAGTGGAGCCTTCATGGTCCTGGGCATTAACATCAGCTCCAGTGTCAATCAGCATCTTTACCATGTCTTGGCGTCCCTGTCGAACTGCAAACATAAGTGCTGTCTGCCCATCCTGAAATAAATAGTGATGCTATGTCTACATGGCAGATGTGGCTATTGACTGATAGTATGTTCTGGAAGCATCTATGAAAGGAAACTGGTCAACTTAGTACCACAGTTTGCAAAATCTGAACTAACTTCAGTTCCTACAATTAACATACCATGAAAATGGTACAGTCAAATCCAAATCAGTATCTATTAGAAAACATATTTTTGGTTTCAACCTTATCTGAATATGTTTGACTTTACTGCATCAATATAAACTGAATTTTTTTTTTATGACTGTGGATATTTCATTACCTTTAGAAATACATATATACATACATAGTTATGTAAACTAAAAAAAATGCATACCATTAATCCTTTTGTATATTTCACACCCACTCTCCACCAGAAACTCAAACATACTATAGGTTACAATTATTGTTCATTCTTATACCACTTCATTATGTATTAAAATAAATTCAGGTTACAGTCTAAAGGACCCAGCTGACGGCAGTTTATCTGCACTCTCAAGAATGAAACCAACACTGAAAGTTACTTTGTCATAAATAATATATTAAACTGAATCATTTTTAAAAAGGTGGTTGAAGTGTTTGAAAATTCTGGATGAAAAATGGAGTTTCAATATCATTCTATATTCATAAAAACATGAAAGTAATGAAATATAATTACACTTATAATCCACTTAGCAATGTAATCAGCATCTAAAGTTTTGAAAATTTCACCATTAATATTTATTTATGATTATGATTTGCCTGTTGCCAGTTGTAACTGACCACACTGATTTTACATATGTATCTAGAAAGCAATCTGGAATTATCTACCTTTGCAGCCTTGATGTTGGTGTCCCCCAAGGATAGCAGCCTTTGCACCACCTCCTTGTGCTGCTCGGTCTGCAAGCTGGTGAGGGTAGCCATGATGACAGGTGTGTAGCCTGCTTTGTTCTGTTTGTTGAGGTCACACACACCAGTATCCAACAGCAGGCTCACAATCTCAAAATTACAGTGGGACACTGCATAGTGCATGGCTGTGTTACCCTGCAAATTATACAATATTACTGTTTATCAAAAGTTGTATCCATTGATTCAACAGTGATATGGAATACAAGGGTGGAAGGCAAATACCACTCTTGCAATAATCCTCTTGGTTACTATATCTGCAAGATATCAATAAAGTTTAGTGAATCCAAACCCAGTGGCTTAGGAGGATAGAAAGTTAAGGACTTCTGACCAATAGGAAAATTAACTGAATGAGGAAGGCAGGGGGCATCACAGTATCCTTGATGTAAAAAGGTGGGGATAATCCTCACTATGTTTTGTGAATCAATACTGCTAATAAACTGGCAGGGGATAATCCTCACTATGTTTTGTGAATCGATACTGCTACCAAACTGGCTGGGGATAATCCTCACTATGTTTTGTGAATTAATACTGCTACCAAACTGGCAGGGGATAATCCTCACTATGTTTTGTGAATCGATACTGCTGCCAAACTGGCAGGGGATAATCCTCACTATGTTTTGTGAATCGATACTGCTACCAAACTGGCTGGGGATAATCCTCACTATGTTTTGTTAATTAATACTGCTACCAAACTGGCAGGGGATAATCCTCACTATGTTTTGTGAATCGATACTGCTGCCAAACTGGCAGGGGATAATCCTCACTATGTTTTGTGAATCGATACTGCTACCAAACTGGCTGGGGATAATCCTCACTATGTTTTGTTAATTAATACTGCTACCAAACTGGCAGGGGATAATCCTCACTATGTTTTGTGAATCGATACTGCTGCCAAACTGGCAGGGGATAATCCTCACTATGTTTTGTGAATTGATACTGCTACCAAACTGGCAGGGGATAATCCTCACTATGTTTTGTGAATCGATACTGCTACCAAACTGGCAGGGGATAATCCTCACTATGTATTGTGAATTGATTCTGCTACCAAACTGCCAGGGGATAATCCTCACTATGTTTTGTGAATCGATACTGCTACCAAACTGCCAGGAGGGATAATCCTATGTTTTGTGAATCGATACTACTACCAAACTGCCAGGGAGAGAGATTTTCAATGGGGAAGACTCTTTAAAATGCATAAATTTATAAAGAGCTTCACTTTAATATGATATAACTATCAAATAACTGTTGTGATGAAGATACCATGATATTGAAGTTAAAACAGTTGTTTCTTGCATATTACATTGTAACTTGAATGAATAAAGTAACGAAAGTAATATTATGTATGCTGAGAATAGACTGAACATAGCCCCATAATCACAAAACTGTCCAATCATATACACACACACACATTCCCACAATCACAACACTTGCTGAGCATACACCTGATTCAAATTGGCTCAGTTCACACATGGCCCTATAATCACAACACTAGCTGAGCACACACCTGGATTCAAACTGGTTCAGTACACACATGGCCCCATAATCACAAAACTGCCTCAGCACACATCTGGATTCAAAATGGCTGAGCACACGGGGTCCTATTAAGATAAAACTGGCTAAACAAATACCTGGCCCTGTAGTCACAAAACTGGCTGCAAATGCTCAAATATTTACTCATAATTCCAAAATTAAAACTTGTATATGGAGTCTTTCAATATCACTGAAATCTGGCAGGTACATAGTAACAGCAAGCGGCCAAATTGGGCCTGTTATTGCTCATCTGCATTGGTGTAACATGAAATTCCACCCCCTTTCCCCAAAAGTTAAAGTGGTTTGAGGGGAATTTTCACTTCCCCCCATCAATGCTTAGGCAGCTGCTATGCCATGGCTCATCTGTTGTACCTAACTTAACAGGTTTATGTAGTACTATAAGAACACAACCTACTATATGTAGTACTATAAGAACACAACCTACTATATGTAGTACTATAAGAACACAACCTACTATATGTAGTACTTTAAGAACACAACCTACTATATGTAGTACTATAAGAACACAACCTACTATATGTAGTACTATAAGAACACAACCTAGGTAAACTACCTCTCCAGGGTCAGCAAGAGGCAATAAAACACCCTGTATGAAACAGATGTTAGGAGACCCCACTCCATCATAAAAATATTTGCTGATAAGAAAGCTGGTGTCATAAGAAATTGATAACTGATGCAAGTTATCACCAAATAAAAAGAAGTTTATATTATGAAAAATAGAAGAATTTTATTTCATATTAGCTCCTTTGTCTGATTTTTGCACCCCTTTTCTTCTCCAATTTGGTGCTCCTCTAAAATTGGCTCCATGTGCAAGATCACCTCATTAATATTCATAAATCTTGCTCATATATTTTGATAAAATAAGCATATTTTCTAGTGTGATAAAACAAAATATGGCCAGAAATAGAGTCATTAGTGCTGACATGCTTGGCAGGGTAATCTGATGCAAAATCATTTCATTAATATGCATGAATCTTGCTCACAACTGTACTCATTCAAAATTTTTGTGATTTAAGCTTATTTAGCAATCGAGATTAAAATTGAATTAGAAATACAATTTCACAAGTGATAACAAATTCAGCCAATCAGAAAAAAAGAGCTCATGAATATGCATGGATCCCATGTATTATCAAATGCATGCATGATATTCACCATACAAGTCTGTATTTGAAGTTTGAAAAAAAATCAGAAAAAAAATGAGGCTTCTAGAATGGTACTACACTTAGCCAATAGGATGTAAGATCACTTCAATAACATGCATCAACCTTGCTTATTATCGAACTTGTCCAAAATCATAATGAGATAAACAAATATTCCAACTTTTATTACAACAGGATCAACATGGCCTCAAGGATGGTAAAAAGCGCAGACATGCAAATACAACATGATGTCATTAATATGCATAGATCTCACTTATTACTAAATTCATTCAAGATTTTGATGACAGCATTTTTTCCAACTTTAATGAAAATCAGATCTGAAATATCATACTCCAGAGTGGTAAAAAGCTCAGCTAATCAGATCCAAAATGGACTCCAGAGTGGTAACAACCTCAGAGCTGTTCCAGTAAAACATACCTGGGACCCAGGGAAGGCACTTTTAATTTGGACTACCCACCCATAGATGCAATCTAGAATTTTCTTATCATTTTAATGTGAACTCAGTGAAATAAAATTACCCTGGCAAATATATCCAAAAATCACCTTCTCTGGGTATCACGAATGTTTAAATGGAACAGCCCTTAGCTACTTAGATCATAAATAAGGACTCCAGAGTGGAAACAAGGTCAGCATAATCAGATCTGAAATATGGACTCCAGAGTGGTAACAAGCTCAGCTAATTAGACTCCAGAGTGGTAACAAGCTCAGCTAATCAAACTCCAGAGTGGTAACAACCTCAGCTAATCAGACTCCAGAGTGGTAACAACCTCAGTTAATCAGACTCCAGAGTAGTAACAACCTCTGCTAATCAGATGCAATATCACCTCATTACTATGCAAGTATTTCACTCATCAAACATGTCCCAGATCTTGATGACATGTATATAGTCCAAGTCTAATTAAAATAAGATTAGAAATTTGGTCTCCAGCGTGGTAACAAGCTCTGACAATCAGGTGCAAGATTATATCATTGATATGCATACATCTCAACCTATGAGATCTTGATGATAAAAGCCCATATTTCAAGTGTGACCAAAACTGGATAGGAAATATGGCTACCAGAGTGGTGACAATCTCAGCCAATCAGATGCAAGATCACCTAATATATATCTCACTCATTACTGAATCTGTCAAAGATCTTGATTTTCCAAGTCAAACATGGATCAGAAATACAGCTTCAAGATTGGTAACAAGGTCAGCCAGTCCAAACTTTTGATGATATAACCCATATTCCATGTTCAACTGAAATGAGATCAGAAATACGGAAACCTGATTGGTAACATGCAATTGCTGATGAATGGACAATGCTTGTCACAGAGCAATGGATGACTCATGATGGATGTAGGGCCATACCATAAGCTCATATGACTTTACAGCCAGGGGAGTTAAAAACAAACTGATAAATCATAAACTTTTGTACTTTTAACCTTACTCCTTGTAAAGTTATAGCCAATCAAAATTTTTTGAACTAGAGACTGCGTTTAAAGTTTGTACTCTGTTTTGTGACTATAGGGTTGGGCAATAAATTTAGTTTATTAATTGCAGATTCGTTAAATTACTGTACACTACACAGTTTTGCTTACGTTGGAATCCTGCATGTTGACAACATATTCAAGGAGGCGCTTGGAGATCTCATTGAAGCAGGAGAGATAATCCTCCACCTGATGTGGACTGGACAGTTTACTGCTTGATGTACGAAACCATTCCTGCTGCACCACATTAATTCCAGCATTCTAAGAATAAAAATTTTCACTGAAACTAGGTAGGATTTCAGCTTATGTGTATTTTGTAAATATTTCTCTGCCAGAACTTTAATAAGACTAAAACTAAATACTGACTTTTTCAAATGGTCTCATCTGTAAATCATTTTTTAGGCTCATCACAATATTTTCTGATGAGCTTTAATCTATTACTGAACTACCTGACTTACTGAGACAAAAATAACAGGAATAGCATGAACACCCAATGTTTAACAGTCCTCTGTGTAGGTACCTGTATGGTATGGTTGAATCTCGAGACTACTGACCAATGAGTCTCAGTGAAACTCAACCTTTGGTCAAGGCATAAAGTCTTGTGGACAACTAAATTTAATGTGCAGAAAACCATTAATTTCTTATTAGACCATGTACCTTTAGACCTCAATCTGAAGATTTCTTTATTACCCTATGTGCAAGCCATCCATAAAGCTTGGTCAAGGAACTAATTCAGAACAAAGGTTACTTAGAAAACCCACTTTTCTTTGAGCCATACTGGCTGTTACCATTGACCTCTTGACTCCAAAATCAATAGGCCTATCCCATACATTAAGTGCAAGCTATAAGTTATTATTGAAAAAGCCTTTTCTCTCAGTCAATCTGGCCAAGACCTTTAAACTTTAATAGGCTTTCTTCTTACCCAACAAGTAAGCCATCAAAAACTTTCATTAAAGTAGATGGCTGATAACAGTAATTTTTATGCAGAAGCCATTTTCGCCTTTTTGTCATAGTGAGCTTGACCTTTATTGATTTTTTTTAACCCAAAATTTATAGGCTTTTATTCTTATCCCAAGTGCAAGCCATCCACAAAGTCTGGTCCAGATGTAGAACAATGTTATTGTGCAGAAACCATATTTCTTCTTTCAGTCACAGTGGCCTTGACCTTTAACCATACCAGCCCAAAACTGATTTCTTTTATGGTTTCTGCCTTACCCCAAGTGCAAGCCATCCACAAATTTAAGTAACTGCCAATGGTGGTGAATTACTGTGTAGAATCATTTTTTTTCTTTCAGTAACAGTGACCTAGACCTTTCACCTTCTGACCCCAAATCAATAGGATTATTAACTTATCCCATGTGCAAGTGATCCTCAAAATCTGGTAACCACTGATGGTGAACAACTCAGGATATCATGCAAAAACCACAGTGGTAACAGACAGATGAATGGATATCATAATATAATAAATAAAAACACAAGTCCCTCAAAGGGACTGGTGCTCTACTGTGTGAAAAGAATTTCCAGGAATTTAAGATAAGTCCATTTCTTCCTTTTAACTGTGCAATGCTAAAACCATTTTTTATATACTTCAGTGATAAAAAGGTTTTCAAATTAGCTGTGACCTTGACCTCAAGGTCAAAGAGGCAATCAAGCAATGCGCAAATTATATTTATTAAACTTAATAATGAGTCATTCCAAGTATGAACAAAATCCATTATGAAAATGAGGAAATATAAACAAATGACAAACTTTAACTAAAACTGTAATGAAGTGAACTAAAACCTTAATGCATATATTCTATGACTGACCTTAATCCAAGGTCAAAGGGTGAGCAAGTATATCACAAAACAAAAATAACAGTTTGATCAGGATTCATTCCAATTGTGAACAAACCCCATCAAGGGGTTTCAAAAACATCAGTCTATGTTGGATCTACTAGGTTATTACTGGTCTCAAAGAACTAGACCATTGATCAATACAAGTGGTCTTGAGCTAAACGTGCTTTGCAGAAACTATTTCTTATTAGACTCACCATTTTGACCACTTATGTTCAGACCCCAATTGTATAGATTATTCTACTGCTCAGAGTGCAAGCCACCCAAGAGTCAAGGAACTTAACTCTGGAACAAAAGCATTTGCAGAAACCAACTTTTCTCACCATAATCACCATGAACCTTTTACTCTAAAATCAATAGTTTTTTTTCCATATCTTAAGTTAAAGCCCACCACAAGCTTTGGTCCAAGTACATGATCTAGAACCAAAGTTATTATGCAATAACCATTTTTGTTTTTTCTGTCACACTGACCTTTGACCCCAAAATAATATGCTTCTTTCTTACTCAAGGAGTAAGTTCTCCACAAACTCTGGTTAAGGCAGACAGGTTATCAACCAAATTTTTTGTATTAAAAAACATTTTTAATTTTTTCATTCTGTGACCTTGACCATTACATTTCAACCCCAAATCAATAGGCTTCTACCTTATTCCAAGTTACTGTGCAGAAACCATTTTTCTTCTTTCAGTCACAATGCCTTTGATCATTTGATACTCAAACAAAATTCTTTCCTCCTTAACTAAGTTGTAAGCAACCTGCAAAATTTGACTCAGGTCTATGATGCAGAATTAATGTTATTGTGTGGAAACCATTTTCTTCTTTAAGTCCATGCCTCTGTCTTTTGAGCCACAAATGAATAAGCTTATTCCTGTTCACAAGTGCAAGCCATCCACAAAGTTTGGTCAAGGTCTCTGAGGTAGAACTAATGATATTGTATTGAAACTGTTTTTCTTCTTTAGCTCATAGTGACTTCAAACATTTACCTACTGACACCAAAATTGATAGACCCCTTCCTTACCCAGAAAATGCAAGCTGTTTACAAAGTCAGTCACTGTTGATGGTGGAGAACTCGAGTTACTGTATGGAAACAAATAGATGGTCTGACTTATAGATGGATGTAGAGATATCATAACATGGTACTCTCCATAGTATGACAGGTATAGAACGAAAAATCTTCTACCAAAGCCTTAATAAAATATTCCGTGACTGTGACCCTGACCCCCAAGGTCGAAGGGGCTAGCAAGCATGTTGCAGAATGAATTATGTAATTTCATAATGATTCATGCCAAGTGAGATAAGAATCTATCAATATCTGTTAATTGAAAAATGAAACCTCAAGGTTCGAGGGCCTCAAGGTAGATTAGTTCTTAGCTAATTGTGTTACCCTCTTTAAACAAAGTCTTTAAACCAAAACCTTAGCAAACTGTTGATGCCACCAGCACCAGAAATGCAACTGCTGTGTCTTGCATCTTAGTAAGGTAGGCTCAGCAAAAAGAATAAAAGGTCAAATGCTCTTACCAGCTCTTTTGTTGTAACGGAGATGGAGTCTTGCAAATAGGTAGCAAGTACTTGACAGGCCTTGTGCATCTCTTCTGACAATTCATACCTGTAGGACACAGAACTGGAGTTAAAGGAAATCTATTAACTTTGTACCAATCAATTTAATGTTCCAAATTTAACTTACAAATAGGAAGGCCATGGATTCCACATTAGTCATGAAGTATCAATTTTTGTGTAGTTTGCAGTTGCTAAAAGTATACAAAAAAGGAGGACTCAAGGGAAAATGATTTTACTGTGAAGTAGACATGAAGCCCCATCCCAAGAGGAATATCCAGAAATCAAGTATCCATGAAAATGTAAAAATCTGTATGCATAACCAACATCTTGGCTTATGCTGTTTGCAATAATGAAAGACCAAAATGGGCCTAAAAAACTCACCAGATTTACATGTAAATGCAAAGGTAATGTTGCTCCTTTTCCAAATTGGTAAAAGCTGGGAGCACAGTTTATGAATAAAGTACAGTAGATAACCTTTTTCCCTTCAAGAAATGGTAGTCAATATTTGATAATAAATTAGATTTATCTTTAACAAATTTGTTTAAAAAATTGCATAAAAGATCAGACTGTAAAGTTGCCATCTCTAAAATTTGGTCAATAACACACAGTTGTTTTTGAAAAATTTTTTAACAGCAGCCATATTTTATGGTTAGTCAACATCAATGGTAAAATATTTTGAAAATTAAAGGTCTTGACAACAGGTTGCTTTAAATTTTAATAATGGTCATAATTTGTTTAAGATATTATTAGAGTTAAAGTAATTAAAATGGTTTTGATACCATTATCCTGTTTGTATAATCAGTCAGAATTGGTCAAGGGGCAATCAATTAGCTACTTAAAGATTTTATTAGTTATACAGTCATGAGACCCCACATCTGGCAGCAAACTGGCATCAGGTTATTACCTCTGGCAACAAAACTGATATCAGATGTCAGCTGTATCAACCTGAAAGACCTTGATTCAAGAAAGTTCCAAGCAGTTGTTTTACATCTTTTTAAACATAAGACACAGTTAATTCTGAGATATGATATAAAACATAAAATGGGCAACATGTACTACACAAAGGGTCATACAATTAGATAGCATCTCCTTTTGAGAAGGCCCTGCATTCTCAATACCTTTCAAGTTAGAAATTAATCCTCAAACTGAAAGCCTAATAGCTTTGATGCTCTGTAACTTTTATGAGAATAAAGTCAGATTAATAAAGCATTCAAAATTTTGGTAAGAAAGGAATGCTCCCATCATCATTAGATGTTCTGAGCTTCTACTGTGTTTCATACTAAAAAAAAATCTCTCAAACTGCATGAATCGGGTGAGCTATCATTTATTTAATCTTAAAGTCAATGGAGTTGCCAATGTGGATGCTAACAAAGACTACAACGGTAAGCAAATAGTCATAGCATCAGATACTACTAGCTGATGCACTGCTGGTGAGGTGTCAAGAAATGCACATACACACAACTGTTACTCTGTCCATTCACACTATGACATAAATACATGCAACAAAATTGTGCACCAGCAGGAAGCTATGTGCATAAAGACATAATGGCCAAATAAAAGCATATACAAAGTGAAATGTCCATGGTGATGGTGTCCATGGTGATGAAATAAGAATGATCAGTTTCCTAAATATTGAATTCAAGGAAAGGGCCGACATGGGGGGGGTGTGTGCAACCAGGAATATATCCCCTGGGGTCAGGGCCCGTAAAGGGGTCAAGGCTGAACAACACTTTTCAATATAATAAAAGAAAAATTTTGTTTGAACAAGAATTAAGAAAGGCCCGGGTGTTTCTAACCTCAAGGCCCATGATTGCTCTATACGGCACTGTTCAAATCCAAATGTCACCAATGTCCATGCTTACAATCCAGGAGATATAAAACATTTTAAATGTTTCCTCTCAACAGTGTCTTTTCAAGTTTCAACAAAAAAGACACATTTAAGATATCTTTAACATAAGATCATTGTAAACATTCACATTACAGTATGTACAACCCCACCCCCCAAAAAAACAACAAAACATTGCTTTCGTTAATCATGTTATCTTGAGGCAACTGAACAAAAACATTTATATGGATCCACAGTTTTCTGCTGCAAAACTTGTTTGTTTGTTTTTAAACAGAAAACGGACAGCACTCATAAAATCAACTTAAGAGCTATCAAATATTGTTCCATACAGTGGCAAACCTATGAAGCCATCACTCATTCTCAGCAAAATATTACTTTTAAATCAATACCATGGTAATTACGGTGAAAGATCAATTAAAAATGTCTCTTTCCTGGAATGCCTTTTTCAATTATATCAAAATGGTTTGAAAAAGATTTTTTTTTTACCTAACAAAAATAACCTACCACAACTACTGATGAAACACTTTACTAAAACTTTAAATTTTTGTGCAAAAGGATTCACATAAAACAAAAGGTCAATTGTGAAATTTAAGGAAACATTTGCCTAACAGTCCTTTTAAATATTAGCTAGAATGTTACAGCCCTTCCTGTTTAAGAAAAACAAGTGCATGAATTGTGCCAAATGACTTGTGGCAAATTAAATGCATCTGGTGATTAAAAAAGAATTAGCATAAATTCATGTAAAATTAGTTGGTCCAGGCATGTGTAAACCACCCCAACATGCACCCACCCAGGGTACAGGCTGGAAAGCTACACCATATTATGTAAAAGTAGCCAGATAAAATCAGGTCACAGGCTCAATGCTGCCTGCAGGCTGTAGGTTGCACATAAATGGCTTAAGCAAATGAAAATGCTGAGAACAAAGGACTTAATCCAATTTATCATTACAATAATCATCATAAAAACAAGTTGTCAAAAATTAAAACAAGAAAAGCAGTATCAAAGCAAGTATATTGCAAAAGCCAGCATCTCTGTCTAGTTGTCTGGAATTCTTTTACTATATTCTTCATTGAAAAGACCATTCCTGGGGGGGGGGGGGGGGGGGGGGGCCAGAGGAACAAAGCAAACAGGATAGTCATTACTGACAGACAGCAAATCTCTACCATCATCAGTGTTGGTTGTTAGTGAGAAGAGTGGTCGCATGACTCCTCTTCAAATCATTTATCAAATATAAAATATTTGATAAGTATACAAAAGAATGGCAGAGATTTTTTACTAAATTTCCACATTTGCCGAGACAGGATTGGTAATATGCAAACAACCCATTATTTGTCATAAATTTACATCTACAAGGCCATTTTCACACATATTTTTTCAAAACCAGTACAATTAAAAATTTAGAACTAAAGATGGAAGCCATTACAAAAATCTACTTTTAAATTTTTTCCCCCACCCCACCTCCACCTCAAAAACATACACATATAAACATTGCATTCAGACCCATTCTCCTAAACATCCTCCCTCAGTCAGTGTATATGAGTAAAGGTTATGAGTAAAGTTAACATGGAAGAGTTATATTTGCCATAAAAATATGACCTTTGACCCCAACACCTGGATCCAAAACCTGTGTTATGATCCACTCACCCACCTAAAGCATCATGCCAACATGACTGCTCTCCCTCAGTCAGTGTAGATAGAGTTCAGGTAATAAGAAGCAAGTGATGCAAGGACAGACTGACAGACGGACAGAAAGAATAAACCCATAGATGTGCAGATCTGAAAATAGTCACTTATTAATGGTGGTTTTGAAGCTCTAATTTTGAACTAAGCAAAACTACACAATAAGAAACACACAAGCAAAATTAACAACTACACTGATAATTACAATGAAATGTGCTAAACTATGGTTAAAAAAAACTGGACATAAGAAGCAGGGCACAGACTAGAAATGTTTTTTATATACCAACTGCTCACTCAATAAGATAATCGTCTTTTCTATTTATACACGTTTTCAACAGGCAACAAAATTTACCATGTTTCATAGTAAATTAATATATTTTACACATCCTAACCCAGTCTAGACATACCATGCTGACCAAAATCTGTATATTACTACAGATACAAATTCTGATGATAATTTATTAGCTGACTTGAGCACAGACCATAATTAGATGGCAAATAATACCAAGCTAGTCACAGTACATTGTACTACATGATTTTAAATAGAATTTTATCATAAAGTGGCATAATGTTTCTCAGTTTTTTAATCCCCCACCCCCATCATTTACAACTACAATGCACCTTCCATATAATGCTGTTCATTGGAGTCATAAAGTGACCCATGCTTTAGAGTGAGTGTGCTTTATACTGAGGTAATGAAGGATGTTCCAATAAGGTTTCTCCTAATATGGCATTAAAACAATTTAATGAGTGGGCAGTGGTACAGGTCCATTGGATCCGTACGGGATGGAATAAGATGCTCCCGCTCCCACGAGTCTCCTAACTATGGGTAAAATAGTGTCATGATAACATAGCATCACTGGGTAGAAGTCTTCCTCGATGAACTCAACTGCCAGGGCAGAATGGCTCCAAGATGAGCTCAACGACCATGTGCTCAGGGCTGGGGCGTGCCACATTATATCAGTGTATTTTGGCTGTGGTCATCCAGTCTGAAGAGGGATGGACTCCGCCAGGCTGCATCTTGCCCATGACTCACTACATGAGGACAACTAAATTCTTCCATAATGGATCGGTCACAGCCCGGGTCAACAATGACTGCACCATCCACTGCACACCAGGACGGAGGTGACATGTATGCAACTAGTGCCCCGCTACCAAGATCCATGGGAAAGACATCATCATCGGTACATGGAACGTTAGAATACTGAGGGCTGTGGGAAAGTTGAAAGAACTTACAAATGAGTTGGAAAGGTACAACTGGAACATTATTGGTCTCTGCGAAGTACGCTGGAAAAACTCTGGCGAAATAACAACAGATGAAGGGCATAAGCTATACTTCAGCGAAAGAGGGGAAAAACACAATCATGGCGTTGGATTTCTTGTCCACAAGGGGATTGTGAACAGCATTATGGGTTGCTGCCCAGTCTCAAGCAGGCTCATTTTATTACCATCCACCTGAGGGCAATTCCCTTCAACATCACAATCATACAGGCCTATGTACCACATCTAACTATGATGACAACGAACTGGTGAAATTTTATAACCAACTGCATGACGTCATTGACAACTCACCCAAGAAGGACATTCTGCTTGTACAAGGAGACTGGAATGCAAAGGTTGGAGTTGATTCACAGACAAACTGGCAATGCACCTGTGGACCCTTCTGCAATGCAGAAACAAATGAAAGAGGACTCAAGCTCTTGGAGTTTGCTGCCTAACAATCTTGTGCTAGCCAACACATTCAGCCCTCACAAAGCATCTAGAAGATGGACCTGGCACAGTCCAGATGGACAACATCACAACCAGACTGACTACATCTTGGTGAAAAAATGATTCTGCACAGGACTGAATATCGTCAGAAGATGTAGTTTTCCAGGAGCAGATATTGGAAGTGACCATGATTTATTAATGACAATGTTTCACCTCCACCTGAAAATGATCAAAAAGCCTAACCAACCAAGAATCAGATTTGACCTTGAAAAATTGAAAGATCCAAAAGTTGCAGAAGCCTTCCAAGCAATGATAGGTGGTAAATTTGCACCTTTGATAACCCTGGACAGCCAAGACACCGATCTAGAGTCCTTAACAACCACATTCAACACAACTGTGACAAGTACAGCTAGCAAGATCATTGGCAAATATCATCGAACAAAGAAACCTTGGGTCACAACAGATGTCCTTGAACTATGCGACAAAAGAAGAGAACTGAAAAAGGGAAAAAGAAATCATGAAGGAGCTAGGAAATACAGAGAGATAAACAACATGATTAGGAAAAGCATGAAAAAGGCAAAGGCATCCTGGATAGAAAGACAATGCTGCAAAATCGAAGACAGTCTCAGTAGCAATGACAGCAAAATGGCATATCAGCTGGTGAAAGATCTCACAACCCATAAACAAGGGAAAACTACCACCATCCAAGACAAATCAGGAAAATGCCTCACAGAAATCAATAGATGCTCAAGCAATGGACAAAATACTGCTCAGAATTGTACAATCATAAGACCCAAGAAGACCCAGCAGTACCAAATTGCTCTCAGGCAGAAAAAATTCATGACAACCCCATTCTTCGTGAAGAAGTAGAAATTGCAATTAGGTCACTAAAGAAAGGAAAGTCAGCCAGCATTGACAACATACCAGCAGAGTTCATTCAACCAGGAGGAGAAGAGATAGTCACAGTCCTAACAACAATCTGGCAGACAGGAGAATGGCCCACCACATGGATTCAATCCTTGGTCATTGTGCTCCCCCCAAAAGGAAACCTACAGCTATGCCAAAACTACAGAACCATCAGTTTGATCAGTCACCCGAGCAAAGTCATGCTGAAGATAATTCTCAACAGACTAAAGCCTCAAGCAGAGAAAATTAGTGCTGAAGAGCAGGCAGGTTTCCAAGCAGGAAGGAACACAACAGAACAAGTCTTCAGTCTCAGACTCCTTTGCAAGAAATACCTTCAGCATCAGCAGAATCCATACGTCTTTTTCAAAAAGGCCTTTGAAAGGGTATGGCATGTGGCATTATGGGCAACTATGAGGAAGTAAAACATCAGCTCAAACCTGGTGCAGGTTGTTGAGCACCTCTATGACAAAGCTACCAGTGATGATCTCATCAATGGCAGCAGAGGATATTGGTTTGGAACAACAGCTGGAGTCAGACCGGGATGTTTACTGTCACCTACACTCTTCAACATTTTCCTGAAAAGGACCACAAGGGCACTGTCAGCATCGGAGGAAGAACAATCACCAACCTTCACTTTGCAGATGATATTGATGGTTTAGCATTAGATGAAAAAGAACTGGCCAACTTGGTTGTGCACCTTGACACAACCTCCACAGCATATGGTATGGAGGATAGTGCCAAAAAAAACCCAAACTGATGACAAACAACACCAATGGCATCAGTGTAGAAATAAAGGTCAGTGGACAGAAGCTGGAAAGAGTCACAAGCTTTAAGTACTTGGGATCAATTATCACAGATGAAGGCTCCAAACCAGCACTAATTTGCAGGATTGCCCAGACAACAGCAGCAATAACAAGTTGGAGACCAATATGGAAAGATACCAACATCGCTTTTGGTTCCAAAATAAGGCTAATGCACTTGATTGTCATATCCATCTTTCTGTATGCTTATGAAACATGGACGCTCACATCAGATCTACAAAGAAGGATTCAACCCTTCAAAATGAGATGCTACTGCAAGATCTTGGGCATCTCATACATTGACCATGTAACCAACGAAGAAGTCCACAACAGGATCCAATGAGTCATTGGATCCTACGAAGACCTCTTGACCACTGTAAAAAAGCACAAACTGAAGTGGTACGGTCGTGTCTCTAGATCATCCGTACTGGCAAAAACAATCTTGCAAGGCACAGTGCGAGGGTGCAAAAGAAGAGGCAGACAGAAAAAGAGGTGGGAAGACAACATTATGGAGTGGACAGGCATAGAATTTGGCAATTCCCAAAGGGCAGTAGAGAACAGGGAAAGATGGAGAGAATTGGTTGTAAAATCAACTGTGGTGCCCCAACGACTTCTTGGGTTAAGGGATTGATGACGATGATGATGAATTATCTGAAATCACATTATAATTGGTTCTCATGAACCAAGAACTAAATTAATGTGAAATAAATTATCCAGCAATCTTTAAACAAAATCTAGCAAACCAACTGGGATCTGTGACCATGCCTGTGTTATAAGATGGTGGTATAATGAATGGCTTTATAGTAAGGGACCTCTAAATCATCTAAGGGACCTCTTTACCATGAGATGCATATATCTGTTGGATTGAAAATCATCAACACAACAAAACAGATTGAGATCTGCCTGCATATTACAGAACTGATCTCAGTTTTTGCTGAAATCTTGCAGATGGATTTATCAGACAAAAATTGGTAAAACTAAACTTTTATGTATATACTCTCTTATAAGACAGGTCCAGCAGCAAACCACACAGACCCAGATCTGCTGTTGCAAAATGTGTTGGTAGATCAGGGTCTCTTGTTTGATTTTTAATTGATTAGTCCAAACAAACTGCACAGACCCAAATCTGCTGGTGCATTATGGGATGGCAGACATGGGCCTTTGCAGATTGTTGCTGGATCCAACTTAAAAGCAAGTGTATACGGTTATGTAAGTGGGGGATGCATTTGTCATCAAGCATAATTATTATCTGTTAATTATGTTCTACAAAGTACATGCACAAAACTAAAGCATAAAGAAACAATATCACTTGGTGCCCAGGCCAGTACAATCATAATAATAACTAAAGATTGCCAAAAATGGAAAATTTGTTTATCTCTCCGATTCACTACCAACCACCACCACTCATCCTCACAGGTGGATCAAAACATTTTTAGACCATTGTGCACATTTAAAACTCAATGACAACCCCTCCATCAGTTTTGATTTGTTATCAAGGTATTACAAAAGGCATACCCAATGGATCCACTTGTAAGCATGTATAAAATCTTTGTAGTGTTGAATGACTTGTGTGTCAAAATGCACACATGTATCAATGAACATGCCCATAGGTGGGAAAGATTGTTTAGTTTTGTTGGTTTTAACAGCACTTTCAACACATCTGGAATAATATACCAAGGAAAGGATACGCAGAGGCAGCAAAACTGGGCAGGCCTCTGCATGTACTGAACCTGTAAGACTGGGATTCAAGTCCGATGCTAATCTACCCTCTGATACAAAATATAAAATATTTTCTAATTTCTACATAGGTATGCTTATGACAGCATGAATATATGCAATGCTTCTTGTGTTTTTAGCAAAGAAAAGGACAATTTTTTCCAGCCTATGTACCGTAATCCTTCTAATTTTGTTTTTGTAAACTAAACTTTTTAAGCTTCTTCTAACGGCATAAAATCTTGGAGATATTACTCTGTATTTTTAAAGCTGTATCAATGGATAGGATAGGCCCTTTTCTCCCCCCCCAGTATTATTTCAGAATAAAAAGTGACTAAAAATTAAGCCACCATATCCTCTGGTGTGGTGTAGGATAGGGAAATCCATCCTCAGGATCAAAATTTGTCAGAAAAAACCTCAGCAAATTCTTTTTCATGCCAAAAATACTGACCCTCCCAGGTTCAATTTCTTTATCCAACACCACTGCATACAGTACAATGATTTTAATCAGTATGCATATATTAAAAAAAAAAGGATGGGAAAATTAAATCTGAGCTCTGAAATGTTTTAAAAGCAGTCCCAGAGTAAAGGACTCTGAGGTTTTCACCAACTTGCAGCATGACACTTGCCTCTATCTATTTAGAATTTTCAGACATGCTTGGTATGAGTGCACTGACTTAAAGGCCTAAGTAGGTCAACGTGAAAAACCAATTAATGGCCTAAGCTGGTCAATGTGAAGAAAAAAAAACAATTAATGGCCTAAGCCGGTCAATGTAAAAAAAAAACAAATAATAGCCTAAGCCGGTCAATGTGGAAAAACCAATTAATGGCCTAAGCCGGTCAATGTAAAAAAAACAATTAATGGCCTAAGCTGGTCAATGTCAAAAAACCAATTAATGGCCTAAGCCAGTCAATGTCAAAAAACCAATTAATGGCCTAATCTGGTCAACGTCAAAAAACCAATTTTTGGCCTAAGCAGGTCAATGCAAAAAAAAAAACAACAATTAATGGCCTAAGCTGGTCAACGTCAAAAAACCAATTAATGGCCTAAACTGGTCAATGTCAAAAAACCAATTAATGGCCTAAGCCAGTCAATGTCAAAAAACCAATTAATGGTCTAAACTGGTCAATGTCAAAAAACCAATTAATGGCCTAAGCCAGTCAATGTCAAAAAACCAATTAATGGCCTAAACTGGTCAATGTCAAAAAACCAATTAATGGCCTAAGCCAGTCAATGTCAAAAAACCAATTAATGGCCTAAACTGGTCAATGTCAAAAAACCAATTAATGGCCTAAGCCAGTCAATGTCAAAAAACCAATTAATGGCCTAAGCCAGTCAATGTCAAAAAACCAATTAATGGCCTAAACTGGTCAATGTCAAAAAACCAATTAATGGCCTAAGCCAGTCAATGTCAAAAAACCAATTAATGGCCTAAACTGGTCAATGTCAAAAAACCAATTAATGGCCTAAGCCAGTCAATGTCAAAAAACCAATTAATGGCCTAAGCCAGTCAATGTCAAAAAACCAATCTGAAGCATAATGTCATTCCTGATTAATATCCAAACATGCTCACGTTTCACGGATATTCTGGTCAAACATTTTGGCCCCTGGCAATCCCCGCGCGATAGCC
Organism: Megalonaias nervosa; assembly: GCA_016617855.1. Lineage (NCBI taxonomy): Eukaryota > Metazoa > Mollusca > Bivalvia > Unionida > Unionidae > Megalonaias > Megalonaias nervosa. The sequence goes on along the minus strand of JAECUM010001593.1, from coordinate 65,996 downwards.
TCATCATCTTTACACTTATAAATGATGCTGCCTGCTCTACTATCGTAAGACCCCTCATCATAGCTTTCATCGCTATCACTATCAGTTTCTGTGGTTTCCCGTAAACCCTCCTCTTCGTGTTCTCCGACTTCCTCTTCTGATGTGTTGGATGAAGATGATGAGTCAGACTCTCTAATGGAGTAGAACCAAATGAATTGATGCTATGTGATATGCAACCACGTCCAAAATTCATGGCCATGTGACTGTCATCTGCCTATGACCTCTAACCTCTGATCTCAATGTGGCTTGAAAATTTTGATATGAAAACGTGTTGGATATATCTCTTTCCCAGAAATTCACGTTTCATTTGAAATGAAATGCATAAATTTTCTAAATTTCCAAACAGAAATTTGTATATTTAGACAGAAAAGTGGTGTTTTCAGCGTGGAGAAAAATTCGAAGTACAAAGCTCCAGCCAATGAAACTTATCGTACAATGCTAAGAATATGTAGGAAAGAAATACGAGTGGATCCATTGGTAAAGGTGGTCAAATTATGCTTTGTGAAATTTTTATCATCTGGCAGCTTATATTCGCATTCATGATTTTATTCACTTCAACTCCACTGCAAATTTTTGAAAAATAAGTGCTCTGTGGGAAATACGTCTTGCCTACCAACAGTCGAATGATTTATTCTCCCCCTTTATGACTGCCAAAAATGTTGATTTTGATAACACCACTGGCATGAAAAAAAATATAACAATGTCACCCTAATTATTAGTGTTGGTGAGACAACATAATACAATCTTGTTTTATTGTATTATATCCTGCAATGATGGCTTTATATACATCTAAGTACTCCAAAGTAGACAACTAAGAAAGAAGGAAACAAGAGGCCCAAGTGGGTCCAATATTGCTTGCCCGGAAGACATCTGCTGAATGGCCAAATGCAAGAGCAACTGGCCAAAAAGATCTGGGTCTCTAGGACGGTTTCTTGAGAAATTTTTTCCAATGCTGTTGACTGAATGTTATGAAAACAATATTTTCAAGGTTTCTATAGATTTTATATATGTTTATCCAAATACGATGGCACCTCAAAAATGTTATCTGTCAGAGTTGGTTAAATTCTGTTACACTGTTGTTTTTTTAATATTAAATAAGGCAAATCTGAAAACCTTCTACACACTGGTGGTGGTGGTGGGGTTTCTCAGACTTATTTGGCAACTTTTATGGTTGCAAAGTGAAGGGGGGGATGGGGTCATTGTGCCAGGCCTAGGTAAATGACATAATCCAAAATTATCTAATATATTATTTGGATTTAGTAGTTTATTTTGATGCAGTTTTATATGTTGGCTGAAGTAAGAATATAACTGATTGATACAATGAAATAAAACTGTTCTGGCCATTACACACCGATAAGAGTTCTGACAATAAACAAGCTATTATTCTATCAACACTAATATCCTTTTCATGGTGTTTTAATGGTATTTTTAATGGTATTTTTAATTGTGTTTATTCCTCCTGATTATGACTATTACTTAATTAATACAGCTGTAGTGGCTCAGTGGTTAGCATGCAGGACTTGTGACCAAAAGGGTTTGGGTTTGAATCTTACCATTGGACCAGCTTGGGCAAGGCACTTTACTCCAATTGCTTCGGCACTAAATAACCTACTTGTTTTGCTCTGCCATAAAGTAACAAACCTTGACTAAAACTTTATCAATAATACCAATATGCCTTGGGTTTCTAATTAATTTCATTTTATTTAATTTTTAAAAGAGGAATGCTCAATAACAGCAACAGATATTAATTCCAGAATTTTCTGTCATGTTCTTTTTGTCCAAGATCAGCATTTCCAACCGTATTCCAAACTGTGAAACACAGCTACTTCCCTTGGAAATTGCACCCATTTCCCAACCAAATGTGCTTTCCAGGGCAGCTTTGGAGCATTGTACTGGATACCATTTGCAATGAAACCTCTTAATTGCTTGTTGATACATCATTAAAAGCATTAATATTATCCACACATAATCCAAATCAGGATTTTCTTTTAAGAAAGACAATATTTGATTAACGTTTGACAATCCCCTCTCCTCTCCCTCCAGTTGTCAAGGATCCATAGTTAGAAATCTGTATTTTGCAAATCACAATCTTGAAAGCATGTTAGGCTGTTCAATATTGTGTTTTTCATGTGACTATCTCTGCTGGTATGTATAAAGCTTTGTAAAACATTTTCCTACTTTTGCTAACAGCAGCATTATCTGAGGATGAATTGACAATATTTCTATAAATGTGAAAACTTTTCCAGTTTAGATGCCTTCTTTCAAATTTGGTCAAATCCTTCAGAAGTTTTACGGTTTTATTTTATTTTCATCATAATTTGTACAATGTTATAACTCCTTCATTTCTAGATACTTTCTGACAAATTTGGTCCAATTCTCTTTAATAGATTTTGTAAAGCCACTTAAAGGATTTTCTATTTATAGTAATGGTGGCCATATTTAACTAGTAATTCCTGAATGTTTTCTTTCAAATTTGATCAGAATCCATTGAACCTTTGCTGAGAAGAAATTTACCATCCGTATTCACTTATAAGTCAAGTTTTCTATTTTTATAAATGGTGGCCATATTTGACAGTGTGTCAGGATAATTTGTATAACAGTAAAAGATCTTTTGTCTGGATTCCTTCTTGTTTGATTTCATCAAATTCTGTTCTGCAGTTTTTTAATAGTCTTTTTGATTTTTTTTTTCTATTTATATTAATGATGGCCATATTTGATGGCAACTCAGTATCACTGATACATGTATACAACTTGAAATCGTACATGCCAAGTTGCTTTCTGCATTTAGTCCAATTATGTTGAGAGGTTTTAGATAATGTGCTGCTTAAAGGTTTATTTTTAGTAAGGCTTGTCACATTTGTTCACAGGTTGGTAGCATTTGAACCAGCTTGAATGACTTTCAGGTCAGGATGCTTTCTGTCAAACCTGATCAAATTGTAAAGTCATGCCAAGAAACTTTTATGTTAAAATTTGGCCATAGCATCTTTTTCAGAAGTCAAACAAAGATTTTTCTATTTTTAATAATGGCAGCTGTATCTGATTTTGTACTGGCACCACTGCAACAAAATTTAAAGCCCATAATGCCAGAGTGCTTTGTCAAATTTAGTAAATTCTGTAAAGTGATTTTTGAAAAAAAGTCATTTCTTGACTGTTATATTTATTGGTAATGGTGGCCATATTGTTTATGGTAAGATCTGTAAAACTATAAAATTCCCATTTCTGTCAGGATGTTTTCTGTTAAGTTTGACCAAATTCTGAAAAGCAGTTTTTAAGCAGAAGTCACCGAAGGTTAGTATATTTTTTGTTGTGGTGACTATATTTAATGGCAACATCATCATTTGATCTTGCAGCATGACTTAATACTATTTTTTAGCACATGATAGCCTGTACATGGTAACCTGTATATCTGATGGAAGAATCCGGGAAGAACCATTGACCCACGGGAAGCTACTGGCAAGCTTTTTCACATACCCATGTTGGCTGAGACTAGAACTATGATGGAGGTCAAACATGTGAGTGATTTTTAAAGGCAAATGCCTCAGACCACTCAGCCCCCCAGGGCCCCTGAGGCATCATTTGAGCAAATTTAAAGGACCATTATGCCAAGATATTCCATGTTAAATTTGGTCAAATTTTGTTATCATGCCAGAATTTTGTCAAATATGGTCAAATTCTGTTGAGCAGTTTATTAAAAGGCATTTTAAATTTTTATTTTTATTATTAGCAGCTATATTTGTTGGCACATTGGCATTATATGAAAAATTTTTTAAAGATCTTCATGCCAGGATGTTTTCAGTCCAATTTTGACAAATTCTGTTCAGCAGTTTTTGAGAAGCTGTCGAAAGTTTTTTCTATTTTTAGTAACAGTGGCAATATTGGAAAATAAGGATAGTAACAGTGGCCATATTGGAATATGAATCTGCATCCACTGAACAAATCTGAAAGGTCTAAATGCCAGAATACTCCCTGTAACATCCGTTAAGTGGTTCTAGAGAAGAAGCTCTAAATAATGACTGAATGGATGATGAAATGGGGACCATACCCTAAGCTCACATCTCTTTATGGTTAGGTGAGCTAAATATTTTGCATTTAATATAATAAGTGATCAATTTCCTGAGCTTGGATTTTGATGGTATCTTAAAAGTTTAATCTTAAAGATGTTTTTCTGTCTATTTTTTTCCTCCTTTAATCTGGTTTAGTATTCATATCAAAACAATGTAAAGACTGATTACATAAAAGAGAATATGCCCATGGTAAATGTTTTAAATAGTGGTGTCAGGGGAATTGTTCATTCAGTCCTGTCCAGTGGATTCACTCGAACATATATTCTGTATCTGACAAGATGCAAGCTAAGGGAGACAAATCTTTCAGGCTTCTGTCAAAAGAGTTAGCATGCTTGAAGCAGAAAATTAGTGCATCAATTCTGATGGTCTCTGATAGCAATAGAGCAACTTACGATGACTGCATACAAAAAATGTATCAAATGATGCAAAGCAAAACAGTAACTCCAATAACAATGTTGCAACAACAAAAAACTCCAATCTCTTAAAAGGAAATCAAAGATGCAATTATCTTCAACCAGACAAAAATTTAAAACAACAGACCTTACATTTCCTCTTAGTACTACAACTATTTATTTAAATGTCATTGATGGTTGATAATAAAATCATGACATACATGCCGGATAGCATCTCATTCTTAAATACGCCTACTCTGAGCAATTTCAAGCAAGCTACAAGTTGTAAATCATTGACACTCAAGTACAGATACTTGCAATTGAGTGGAAAATAAAAGTGGAGGCGCAGAGCAAAGGGTGAGGCAAATGACAGTCACACAAAACTAAATATAAATATCCATTATAATGAAAGAAATGCAATAACCATGCAAATACAAAGCACCAATATTTAAAAAGTAGTGTACATCACAATGTAAGTCCACTTCCAAGTGTTTAAACTTTAAAACCTTTCTACACAGAAACACACATCTAAAACATTTGCCTAACTGGGAATGACATAATCCAGGCATTGCATATACATCTGTACCAGTTGAGTCCTACTGCAAGCAACATAGTCTGTGTTCTGCCATCACATATTGTGCCAACAGATCCGGGTTTACATTTGTTCTACAGGTCAATCCTATAAAAAAAATAGACCCAGATCTGCTGGTGCATTCTGCAACAGATCTGTGTCTGTGTAGTTTGAAGCTGGACTTGACTTATAAGTGAATAGGGATGGTAAATGTTGTATACCTAAAATCACATGTCTAATGAATACCACTGATGCTGGTCTGCTGGTATGGATGTTGTCTGTTTATGTTTATCTTGCATGTGACATACATGGGAAGTGAGGACAGAAACAGACTTGTAATGTAATGCTACAACTGCAGCTACTAAACAGCTTGCCATGGCAAATCCCAGCATTCCCCCACCCACCCAAAACACTCCAATTATGATCTAGGGTCATAACACAAAATCCATTACATAATGATGTATCCTTATTCTATAACTGCATAGTCAAAGTTTGGTCAAACATATTAAAAAATATCATTGTAACTGCAACTTTTGTATAGTCTTTGACTCTTCCAGGCAACATATGTACCAAATCTGGTGAATTTGTATCCAACAGTTTACAATATGTGGTTATGGGCAGACATATGAACACACATGGACAGAAAGAAAGAGAATATCATGCATTCTCCTGTTAAAGTGTAGGGATAGAAATAAGGTTTCTTTATACATCAAAGTAAGATGAAAGTAAGACTTTAAAGTTCCTTTTAACTTAAGGCACAAAAGTCGTTGTCATATCTTTCAAATATTACTTCAGTCGTTCTTTCAATATCACTCTTATGATCTTTTTGTGATTGTAACCAATCCATCAATCCATGTATGACCTTGTTCTGAGATTTGTTTTCCCATAATTCCCAGTAATATCAGACTGGTCTGCTGGTTTTACTATTCAGACGCATTATTGGCAGCAACGACATGTTTTCATCATATGACATAATTGACAGCAGATCAAACAAACAGAAAGGTTTAATGCTGATAATGATGGAAGTGGACTTAGATATTGGCATACATGTACGTCTACTTTTAACCACTCCCTCATATGTTAAGTTAAAAAAGTGTCAGTTATTCAGCAAGCTTTATAAAGAGACTAGTTGCAACACTACTCATTGTAAGAATTTTTTAACAGATCTAACTTGCTTTCTGTTCATTTTCACATCAGATGTTTATGAGTAAGATAAAAATCCTGCCGAGGTTTTTGCGAATAGGTGCTTTGCCTTATTTTGGTTATGTAACAAAATCAGAATCGAAAATGTCCATTAGAATACTTTGCCTTCTTTTGGTCATGTTACAAAACCACAATGGAAAGCTGAGAAGTATTTATTGACAGTACCTCCAGGGACTCTCTGTGTCTCCATGACCTCAGGTAGTCACTTTCAACTTAATAGCTTACCAGCAGTATCAAATACTCAGCTTTCCATTCCACACTCTTCTTGTAACATATTATATTTTCTACATAAAACATGCACCTAACATCCCCTATCTGCCTTCATACAATGTCTAACATCCCCTATCTGCCTTCATACAATGTCTAACATCCCCTATCTGCCTTCATACAATGTCTAACATCCCCTATCTGCCTTCATACAATGTCTAACATCCCCTATCTGCCTTCATACAATGTGCTAGCAAGTAGGTGTCTACCCTTTTTGCTGGAAATCATTAACTGATGTCCCCAATCTCCCTTCACACAATGCACCTGCTTGCCAATTTCTACCGTGTTTACTGTAAATCATTAGCTGATGATTGGGGAAACCTCCTGTCCCATAATGCACCTGCTTGCCAATTTCTACCCTGTTTACTGTAAATCATTAGCTGATGATTGGGGAAACCTCCTGTCCCATAATGCACCTGCTGGCAAATGTCTACCCTGTTTCTTGGAAATATCTACCCAGCTTACCTGATCTTCAGTGACACAACACACCAGCTGAAAAATGTCCAGCCTGTTTGCTTGAAATTGTTAGCAGAATAAACTGTGTAGTCCCTTATCTGTCAGTCCATTATATGATGGCAGATCTGGGTCTATGTAGTTTGCAGCTGAGTGTTTGTTTTGTACCAGTAAATACAGAATATTAGCATAGCAATTCTTTTCTTTTTTGGAAGAGCACCATAAATGGTCCATTATATACCGACCATTAGGTCAATAGTATTATTATACTTCTATTATGTAAAACTCTTTCATTGGTCAGTTGCTGTATAACATAGTACAAGCTAAACTCATGTTCTATGTCACTGTTGGTAGTAAAAGTGCTGATTAATATTAAATATGTTTGCCTTAACAATACTATATAAACTCATTTATATGTCAAGTCAAACTGCAAATACAGACCCACATATGCTGGCACATTATGCAACAGCACATCTGGGTCTGTGCAGTTTGCATGTAGACTCATCTTATAAGTGAGTATATACAGTAGGTTTTTTTGTGTCTCAAATGCATGTTATCCACAAAATTTCATCAAAGTAAAGACAGAGCTAAAGTTATTCTGCATAAGCCATTTTTTTTTCCATTATAATGACCTTAATCTTTGACCTACTGACCATAAAATAGACAGGTTCTTTCATGTCTCAAATACCAGCCATCCCCGAAAGTGTGGTTATAGTTTGTGGCATAGGACTTTAGTCAATTTTGAAAACCATTTGCCTTCATGTAGTCCCCTGGATCTTAATTCTTTCAACATCAAATTCAATAGGTATCTTTCTTGTCTCAAATACAAAGCATACGAAAAGTCGAGTCAAGCCAATGGTTACAAGACTCCAGTAGTTTTGTGAAAACAGCTTCATCATTTAGTTCCTGTGACCTTGACCTTTAGACCCCAAAATGAACAGATGTCTTTCTTATCTCAAATGCAAGCAATCCACAAAGTTTCATCAATTTGGATGGAAAAGAACTAAAACATTGTGTAGATACCTTTCTTCTTCTTAAAGTAACTGTAGCTTTGACTTGTCCTTTTGTTTGGGGTTTTTTAAAATGTATGCCATCAGCAAAGTTTGGTCAAGGTAAAGGGTATACATGTGAAGTTATTGTGTAGCAACAATTTTTATTCTTTCAGTTCATGAGTTTTTGACCTTTGACCTTTTAAACCAAAAATTTACAGATTTCTTCCTTGCCCCAATTACAAACTATTTACAAAGTTGTACTTGAGTTATTGTGTGGAAACAAAAGACAGACGGACAGGATTTCTGTACATCCACCATTCGGAACAGTGTATTATGTAAACACTCTGCTTAATAGTGAATGTACAAAGATCTGGTTTTGCTATTGGTTTGCATAATAATGGCTGTTGGCAAATATCAAGATACAATCAAGTCTGTCCCAACAGTCACCTCCACACAGCAGTCACCTGGTTACAATGGCCATTCTGATTTTCCCCAGCAAAGTAAAATTTTTGATAAAAAAGGCACTTTTTAGATAAAGGCACATCATGTGAATTGATGTGTGAAAATTTGACATCTTGTTAGCACTGACTGTACTCCAGTCACATTCAATTGGAGTTGAACAGTGAATCGATTTTCTCTAAGTTGAAGCAATTAGTGTAGTGAGAAAAGTAATTGTGCTATCACAGAAGAATGGATTGTCACTTTCTGTGCCAGTGTGACAAATATCTTCATTTATCTGCCATTAATTAAAGCTATCTCTGATGAAGTTCATATCAAAGAAGAGATAAGAGTTACATCCCTTTTCATCCGGGTTAGGGGTAATTTAATATCCAATGTAAACATAGGCAATGTCTCAGTTCATGAGTCTTTGGTTTGACTAGGTACACTAGTTATCAGAATGAAATTCACACAGAATGAAAAAAAAAACTATCTAGATATCAGAATGAAATTCACACAGAATGAAAAGAAAACTACTGACTTTCAGAATGAAATTCACACAGAATGAAAAGAAAACTACTGACTTTCATCTGTGTCATGTACAGTACTTCAGGAGTCTTCTTTTTCCAAAAAACTGATTTTAATGTTAAATATATTTTTTTTAAAACAACAACAACAATAAAGTTATAGCATCAGTAATCTGCACCAAAATAATCTTTAAATGATGTCCATACATTAACTATTAATTAACTGTTCAAGATCTAAATACTGTGGCAGCCATTTTTACTGTAAGAAAGATTGCCAACATGCATCTATGAAGAAAATTCCTTATTTGTTTCGATATTGAACTAATAAGGAGTATTGTTCTTTGATGTGAGACTTTTCTTGAATAAAAAAAATCCTATCACTAATTCAGTAAATAATATATGTTAAACAATAAATAACATTCTGAAAACTTCTTAACCCTTAAAGGGCAGGTGACGTTTAAATTAAGCTCCTGGTTTACTAGTTCCAGAAATGGCTGTCGCAACGGTTCAGCAGAAGAGGTCACATCTGCCATGCTGATGTAAGAAATTATATGGCAGAATGTGGTTGTATCTCCCATGTAGATTTAAGATAAATTATATGGCAGAATGAGGATGGAAAAAGGTATTAAATCATGAAGTTAAATCTATATTAAGGAACAATTTCATTACTGTATGGAGGTTGCATCTTTCATATAATGAGGTCATGTACTATAAAATGTGAAGATCATAACAGAATTTTTATTAAACAAAAGCCATTCATGTTGAATGCAGCACAACTGAATTTCTAAGAATCATTTAACGATAATAAAAGCTTAGCACATCGTGCATGCTGCAACAATCAACATACCCACAAATTGGTGTTCGGTTTATCAATAATCAAAATTAAGAATAAGCTGACACTAAAATTTCAACTGTGTGGCTTGCTTCATCATTTGATGGGAATAACTTGAAATTTAATGCAAAGGGGAAAAAAAGATTTTTGGGGATGTCAATAACAAGGTAAAATATTTTTACTGTTAAAGTATGCACATGGAAACTCCAGAAACTTCAAATACAAAAAAATCAGAACATGAATGCATCACAGTGAGAAAGGTGATTATATATTGGGCAGATGAAAGTAATACTACAAACCTGTATCACTGTTATGCTTGGGCATAAAATTAATTATAACTTCATTTATTCCATAATTCAGCATCAAATTAGAAAAAAAAAAACTATTAATTCCACCTACAAATATATATATATATATATATATATATATATATATATATATATATATATATATATATATACTTATACTGGATCTTACCCCCCGACCACATTTGATGCAAATGTGATCCCTTTCTTTGTTTGCAATCCATTGTCTGATGCGCTCTTTTTCATGATGGACTTGAGGGTTACAGGATTCTCAAGTTGTGCAGTAAAGGAATCCTCCATCTCAGGACTTACGCCTATCATACCCGACATGGTATAAGTCCTGGTTTGTTGAACCAATCGATTGGAAGACTCAACATTTTCACTGGTGGGTGAATGATCCAACTCCTCCATGCTGGAGACACCACTAGTCCCACTGCTAAAACTAATTTGCGATGAGCTAAGACCCCCTGACCCGAAACCACTGCTGGAAGATCTGGTGATGTAACTTGTCTGTGAGGAACTGTAACCATCAAAGCCGCCACTGCTGCCATCTGAACCATCTGCAGAAGATGAGCTTCTAATCATGCGCGAATTATCCAACTCTGCCCCTAACTGGGAAGCAATCCTTGACTTAGACATGCCAGGCAACCCACCTTGTCTAAGATTATTTTGCTCCACTTCTTTCTGGATAATATCTGCCGCAGAACCCAGAATTTCTGGACCACCTGTTATGGTCTTTATGTCCCTGACAACATTTTCTGCCTCTGTCCCAACAAATGTCCGCTTTGTTGTTACTGTGGTCACAGTGTACTGCCCATCACCTGAGGTCCTCCAGACTTTTTCCTCCAATATTTCCTCATTTCTGTCATCCTCCTCCTCCTCCTCTCTTCCTCCTTTTATTGTTTCCGAGCTACTCAATACCCCCATCATTTCCTTTTTCAACCTTTCTGTATTTTCAGCCATTGCTATGGTGGATTTGGAATTTTCTTCTTCCTCCCTGACTGTTTGAGTTTTAAAACTACTATCTACTGACCCATCACCAATATATTCTCTTTTTATCTCAAAGCCTTTCTCCTCCTTGTTGTCGGCCTGACCCATCACTGTTGTGTAATATTTGGTCTTGGTTTCCACTGCCTCTTCTTCAAACCTGTACTCATCATCATCCTGAAAAGAACAGACAAAGGAGTCTAGAGTGTCTTCGCTGACACCAATTGTTCTGGTTTCCACTTCTGTGCTAGTTCCTTTATTCTGAACACTCCAGTGCTGTATTGTATTTATACCTTTTTCTACCACTGGCCGAATGGTAGTATTGTTGCCCACACTATGAGTTTCTAGTCTTTGGGTGTTACAGCCAACAGTTTGTATTTGCCCCAACTGGCTAAAAATAAACTGCTCTGTTTGTGAGGTCTGATGAAATCTGCATGCTTCTTCTGTCATCGTTCCTGCACTGTATGTTCTTGCTTCTTCTGTTGATGTAGCTTTGCAGTCCATTAGCATGGACACTGTGTTTGTGCCTGCATCCAGTCTCCAGCCATAGTCTGTGTTGACCGCCCGATTCATGCGATCAGGATATACATCCAAACCAATAGACCTCCGTGCTACACGATTACGCACCTCAACATCAACACTGGCATCACCCACTCCAATGGACCTGACATCCCATGCTGACACAGCAAATTGTACCCCTACATCCACTTTTTCTCCATTTAAATCAGTTTGAAGGGCAACACTGCGAACACTCTTGTGCAACATTTCCTGTAATGCTGCTCTAAATTCTTCTCCCTTGAAGTCAATTGTTGTTACTGGAGGTGCAATATCCACATTAATTCCCACTGATCTTGTAGACGGCTTTTCAGAATCAACTGAGTACATGACACCCACATCACGAGTTGGAACACGGCATTCAATTCCAACATTTCTCTTTCCAGCAGAAGCAGTTTGGCCAATAATAACAGTTCTTAATTCCTTCTCATGAATGTGCAAACTGTCATCAAAAACATTTCCTTCTCCAACACCAACGCTTTGTGTCATTGGTTTTCTTTCCTTTTGTAGCTGTTCATTGTAAACAGCACTCTGGGCCCTGTCCATGAATATCACCTGCTTTTCAAATGTATGCCTCACAGTCTCATCTTCGAGTTCAGGTTGTAACAAATATGGTTCAAATACACTGTGATCTCCTACACCAATCATCCTCACTTTTGGCTTGGGAAGTGTGGCTGGTGGTGATTTGGTGATTTTGAATTCAAACTGTGCCGTGGGGCTTTGTGGAGATAGAAATGAGTCATCTCCTACCCCAACACTTTTCATATTCAACTTCTTTTCCTTGGCCTGCATCTGTAACTGAAGTAATCTCTTCTCTTCTTTCAACACCGAGATTCTGACTTGGAGTATTGGAATTGCTTTTACCTGCTCCTCCAGCTCTCTCATTCTCTGCAAGCTGACAGCCATGGCTTCCCTTATGGCTTGTAAAGATGCTTTGCTGATATTTGTTGTTAATGACTGAGGTGATGCTGCACCATCTTCTACTGGCAGGTGGGTGGCCATTGTGGCAGCCAACTGCTCTGATGTGATAGTGGTCATGTTGGTAACATTGGTTTCATTGGTGATATTGGTGACATGATGTGATGATGTATATGACTGGCTTCCATAAGGCACCACACGATCACTGGCCACTGTGGACACAGATGACAAGGAACCACTTGAATCGGCTTGACCTGAATTAGCAAGAGTGGCTGAGAATGTTTCAGTATATTGTGCTAGCTCCTCTGCAACTTGTCGACCTACTTTCTTTGGGAATGTGTTAAATTTTCTCTGAACACGATTTGTCGATTGTCCCTGAGATGTTTCCATCATTCGGTCAATAGATGTCAGAGTTGCATCCACTGAGTCATCAATTTCATTCAGAAGCTTGTTAGTTGTGGACTCCTGATAGTCCATTAAGTACATAAACTCCTCTGCATCCATGGGACTCTCAATGTCATGAGAAGGAGTTTGGTATTCCCTATTTTCCTGTTCCTGTTGCTGGAGATAAATCTCCATGGATTTCCTAAGTTTCCGCCGGTCCCTCTGAACTCGTTTAAGTTCTTTCAGGTATGAACCACTCTGCAAAGTGTCACAGAAATTGAGGAAGTCCAGATCAATATGGTAACCAAAGGGGCAGCATGTGCATTTGCCATCAATTAATATCACCTTCTGTTTCTCTTCCATCTTTTTTCCAGGGCTCAGATCTGTAAAAACAAATAGGAGTAGAGCAAATGACACATCCATCTTGTGACTTTTCCCCTATTAGTGAACTTATCCTTTAAGTCAAGGGCTTGACTATTGACTACTGTATGAAATACCATAGACATGGGTAAACTATAAACAAAATATCTGTAGAGATTAAAAAGCAGCAGCCTGGATAAGCAGACAGGCTATTGACTTATTATCATTATTGGTTTAAAATACACCATGCATCCATACATGGACTGATGTCCCTGAGTTATATCATCTCTTTGCTGTAACTTTGACCTTGTAACATGGGGCATGGCCATCATGTGACATGCTGTACTATCAAAATATATAAATGGTTTTGGGTCATTAAAATATCTTTAATCACTGAAAAGTTATACTACAGACAAGCATACATGTTACAGAATTTCATTTTCCCTTGCTGTGACCTAGACGATGGGGTGTGATTATGTACATGACAAACCATTTAGTACTGATACATGCATATAGCTGCAAAATGTTTCATTAAAATATCTTCAGTGCTTCATAAGGTCTACTCCAGACATGGATACATTAGGTCATAGAATGAAGTTTTCTCTTGCTGTGACCTTTACCATGAATTAGAAGGCATGGCCATGGTAACCAACAAACCATCTTGCTGTGACCTTTACCATGAATGAGAGGGCATGGCCAATGTAACCAACATACCATCTTGCTGTGATCTTTACCATAAATGAGAGGGCATGGCCATGGACCATCTTGCTGTGACTTCTACCATGAATCAGAGGTCATGGCCATTGTACCCAACATACCATCTAGTCTAGATATATAACTAGCTAAAATCATCTTGTCATGATAAGGGGTAATGATTTAATATTTAATTCATCAAATTTTGGAAAATATTCGATGCATTTCATAATTTACTACTAAATCATTACCCATCTGAGATTCTGATGGTTACATAGTTGTTATTTTTGTGGAAAGAGTACGGAGAGGAAAAAGTGCTGATGATTTTCAGCATTTCGTTAAATCCAGGCTCACCTTTCAATTCTTGTAGGTGAAAAATATAGCCTGATGCAAGTTGAATCAGTAATGCGCAATTTGATAGCCAGTAACATTTAAAAGATTTTTTTTTACAAATTATAATTAAAAAATTATTGCCTTTCCAAAACAATAGAATATTTGACATGGGCAACATCATTTTTCAACACTCGAACTCCAATGGAAATTCTTGTGTGATGTCACATATTTCGCTCGGGTCAGGCCAGTTGACACACCATATATATGGTTCTCAAGGAGTCTGTTTACAATGTTTCCTACGAAAAGTGTGTCTGTTACACTACAAACATTCACTGCAGATGCAACATTGGATAGAGCATAAAATGTACCATTCCAGTTGTTGGATATTCATGTAAAGGGATGATCTAAACATCTAGACCATAATGCTATGCATAATTGTGATTCATAATTTAATGTTTTGTGACCAGAAATCTGCATTACTTCATCTGGAAGAATGCTGTCATTGGATAACTTTCTATCAGTGGGAGACTAGCATTTATCAACATTCTTTTCATAAAAGATATGAGTTTATTTACTCTTGCCAGTATTTAGGATGACAATGAAACCATACTTGTCCTGGGGGTGGGATGCAATGTACTCATGTTCCATGCACAATGTCCATTTGTCAACAGGAAAGATGGCTACCATATTATTAATAGTCATAGTAAAGAAAAATGTTCCAAAAGGCAGGGCAAGGAAAATTCCCAGTTGTATCCAATCAATAATGCACAAGAATTTCATGGGCTTATTTAGACCAATCAGAATCACAGAAAATTAACAGGTTGACATATCTAAAATATTAAAACTGCAAACACTACGTAAAGTGTACCAACAATATGAAAAAATCAGAAAAGTTTCATGAAAATCTGTTCAACGACTGCAAAGTTATGGGTTCAACAAGCAAATGCTGACAGACAGATGGATGGAAGTAAGAGGCAGTACCTGATTTAAGACTAGCATATAACAATATTCTAAGGGTCAACCTGGACTGAGAATTTCAGGCCAATTTCATCCTCGTGTTTAAATAGGGCAAAGTAATGAGAAAATTGGAGAAAGTGAGCTAGAGATTAATTTTGTACTTATAAAACATGTTCATAAACATATATTCCTGGTTCTATAAGTAAAATAGTAAGAAAATAAACAAAGTACCCACCATACTTATCACAATATAACTTTGTCTTGTATATGAATATCTGGCATTTTAATTAACTTTTAACAAACAAGCAACATTGGCCATAACACCAATTCTGGTAAGTGAAAACATCTGGTTTATTCAGGTCATTTACTCGTTGCCTTAAAATTCTCAAATTCCATTATCACAGAATTTCCCAAAATCAATACTGGAAAATCTTGGGAATAGATTTCAACATGGTATAGCAATAAATATTCAGTTTTAAAATATAAATAGCAGACAAGAAGAATTTTGTAAAAAAAAACAAACAAAAAAAAAACAAAGTCAAAGACCACAAAAATGGTTAAATATCAGTGGCAATGTTACTATAAATTATAGATAACTCAACTTACAGCAGTAAATAGTAACCTTAACAATAAGTGGCTGTTCTCAGGGTAGGCAAATCATTTCATTCCATCACATTTTCAAGTTTATTAATCTCATCATAGTTTGGGATCTCGCTCACTTCCCAAGATTCATATTTGTATGGTGGGTGGTTAAACCTTATCTCTGCACACATCACACTGCAGATTGATGGGCAAGTTACAGTTATATAACAATTCAAAATTCAATCAAAAATCCCTTGAAGGGACTGATACTCTCTACTGGCTTAAAAGAAGTTTCAGGAATTCAAGATTCCATTTTTTCTATTTAATTACTGAGCAATGATACCATTTCAGATATGCCTGGGAAACCTATTTTCAAATCAGCCACTATGGCAGCTATTTTGTCTGTAAGATCAGCACTATTTCCATTAGGACAAACTACCATTTGAAGACTTTTGGTAAAATCCCCATGTAGATATGACCAGTTATTCTGGAGAAATGTGATTTTGAATATGTTTATTGTAGTGGCAACATTTTTAAGGTCACAACATCATGCTTTTCATTCAGGACCAACTAGATATCACAGTATTCTGGTGAAAACCCCATATCAATATGACTTTCCATTTGGGACAAGGGGGCACTCACCAGTTATTATGTACTTTTGAGAGTGACGTATGTAAGATGAAGTTGTTTGCATTTAAAACATGCACAGTGGAGAGAATGTTGGCATACCTTTATGCTACTTTGATGTTAATGTGACTGATATTTTTTTGGATATTGTACTTTTGGAAATTGTAAACGATCTTAGCACACTGCTAACTAAAATAACTGCTCCCTTGTGCTCCAAAAATCAGCCTGAATTTGTCTAAAGTACACTATCCTTAGCAGCTACTAAAATAGGGAAAAGGAATTTTGCCAGACTAGACAATACCAGCTTCTGAAAGTGCAATGAATGAATTACCAAATATATAAAATGTAAAAAAAGTTATCAGCTCTTTTTTTTTACAATTTACCTCTGAAGTTCAGGAAGTGAAAATGACCAAGTGGAGCTAGCACTTTTTTGAAAGGTGTACATCTGGAGTAAGGCCAAGCTGTATACTCTATAACCCATATTACACCCATCAATCATACACCAAAATAAAGGGAATTAAAGATTCTTTGAACAAGACCTAAGATATACAAGGTCTTTTTTAAATAGCCAGTATAACTAGTGAGGAAACCCGGGGGAATTCTTTTTCTTTAAAATTCTAACCCTATGCAAAATACAAAACTGTAGAGCGCAACCCAAGGAGCAATAACAACATTTTCAGGATGGCTACCATGATGGCCATATTGGTTGTCAGACTGGCAACATTTTCATTTAAGACCAAGTAGACACTGTAAGAAGTCGTGTAGAAAAAAAAAAAAATGCTGATAAACTATCCATTCAGATGGAGTAGTAATAACATGATCTTTAGTATGGCTGCTGTTGTCTTCTGGTGAAAACCCCATACTTATGTGACTTTTCAGTCTGGAGGAATAACAAGATTTCCAAGATGGTTGCTATGGTTGCATCATTAACATTTTAATTTAGGATGAACTAGACTTCATAAGAAGACCTTTAGTGAAATCCCTGCGTTCACTATCCACTTGGAGGAGTAGCAATAGCTAGATTTTCAACATGGATACTGTGGTAGCCATACTGGCTATCCAATAAAACTATTTTAATTACAGACCAACCAGAGATCATAAGAAGTCTTCTGGTTAAAAGTTCATCACAATTTGACTTTCTGTTCAGGTATAGTGGTAACAAGGTTTTCTAGATGGCTGCCATGATAGCCATATTGGATGTCAGATTGGCACAATTTTCATTTATGTCCAACCAGACATCATAAAAAGTCTTTTAGTGACAAATCAAGGTTGACATGACTGTCCATTCCAGACAAGTAGCTGTAATAAGATTTTCAAAATGGCTGCTGTGGTGGCCATACTGGATGTTGCAGCTGGAAGATTTTTTTTATATTTATGACCAACTAGACCTTGGGATGAATGTCTGCAAAGTTTTATCACAATCCTCCAAGTAGTTTAGAAGAGGTAGTGATAACAATAGTGTGCTAACAGACTGATCAATGACCTGACTAACTAAAAATACAAATAATGACAATGACTTACATTTAGCATGCTAAATACTGACAATATTAAAATCACTATTTAAGGCTTACAAAGCACTTAGATCTAAATTCCTACATGTTTAAGTAGATACAAATATTTACCATACAATAGACGTTTCCTATGTAAAGTTTTTCCATGTTTACCTCCCCCTGGTCACCATGTGGAATTACACGTCTGCGGTTACGATACTGATTACAGGTCCTGGTATTATATCTGCCCGACTTGAGAAAGACTCGACAAAGAAATGTGACAGTGCAAATATAGAATGTACTTAATTTTTGCAGACAGCTTCAAATCTATCTTCTCAAAGAATAAAATCATAGCGCTAGTACACAGTAACGTCACATGTACCTTATCAAAAAGAAATGACCGCTGAATCATGACACATATATTCACTAAACTTATTGTCTGTATTACTGAAAAGCTGTAGTTCTGGGAAATTTAGTAATAACCAACTTGTCCCATTAATTTCAATTAGCATGGGAATACATTAAAAAGAAACGTGTAACTTACAGAGGAATTCTAAAATTTGACATATTATGTCCCAGAAGGTGACCTAAAACCCAAGTCACTGGAAAATCCTTGAGTCGAAACACTCAATTTCATTTTAACTTCCTTCATATATCATTCTCAACTAGACAACAAGAGTCCCTCTCAGTCAGACATTATAAGAAGTCTTCAAGTGAAAACCCCATGCTGACATGACCATCCGATCAGGAGTAGAATTAACAATTTGTCAAGATGATCACAGTGGGGTTTTTTTAATCTGCTTTTGTTAATTTCATTATAACAAACACAGTCAACAGTGTTGCCTATATTAAAAATGTAGAAACATGTTGAAATCTGGTAACGATGAATGTAATTTACTTTTTTGTGATAAAATATATCTTGTAATCTCTAAAAATATTGTGAATAAACTAACAGTTTCATCAATATAGTTAACATCATGTGAGTCATTAGTTCATTTTAATATCTGATATTCATTATGTATGGAACAGAATTTTAACATTCATCAGTTAATTATTATATTCATTTCTTGTATTAATTACAGAATTAATTGATTCATTTTTTGCTCTAATTTACATAATTACAAAAACTTGAAAGAATTTGTGAATGAAAGAATACCAACATTCATCCAGTTTTGCAAGCATTAAAATTATTAGTGTTCTAACTGTCTGGATAATTGATACAAACAAAAATTATGATTGTTCTCAAACATTTATATCTCTGTTGTGTTTTAATGAGCCCAGTATATTCAATCATTAGTGCTGATTGAAAGTGGGTTTTGTAAACAGGTTGCATTGTATCCTTGCTTGCAAATAAAGAACCCTTACATGACATTGTTTCACTGTTTTCCTTTACAAAGAAAAAATACTTATTGTGGTTCTTAGGTATGTTTATATTTTTGTGAGTGTAAATACACCGCCATTGGAGATAAGTGTTCACAAAAGTCTTGGTGTGTTAAATTCAGAATATTTCTACATTAGTTATCATTTTTGGTAAGAGTTACACTCCCCTTTTTGAGCAAGTTCCTGCAGGGTCAAAACAATGTTGACAGTAAATAGAGCTGATGGCTTCTATGGTGGCCATATTGGAAGTCAGATTGGCATCATTTACACTGAAGACCAACTAGACATCCTAAGGAGTCTTTCAGTGAAAACATCATAATGATACACCATCCATTCAGGAGTAGTAGAAATAACATGATTTTCAAGATGGTCACTGCATGGTGTCAATACTGGCTGTCAGATCATCACCATTTTCATTTAAGCCCAAATGGACATCTAAGGAAGTCTTCTGATTAAAAATCCATGGCAATATGATTTTTTATTCATGTAAAGTTGTGATAAAAATTTTAAGACGGCTGCAATGGTTGCCATATTGGATGTCAAAGCAGCATGATTTTCATTTATTTTGCCAACTAGGCATGATAAGAAGATTATCAGTGAAAACCCCCGTGTTGATATGATCATCCATGAAGGATGAGTAGTGATAACTAGAGTTTTAATATGGCCACTATAATGACCATATTGGATGTTATATCAGCAACATTTTCACTTAGGACAAACTAGACATCGCAAGTCTTTTAGTGAAAACACCAAGTTGATATGACCATCCATTGAGGAGAAAGAAGTAGTTTTAACAAATTTCAAGATGACTACCATGGTAGCCATACTGGATTTCCAAGCAGGACCATTTTCATTTAGGACCAAGTGGACCAAGAAATGAATGTGTGTGTAAAGTTTCTTGTCAATCCTCCGAATTGTTTAGGAGGAAGAGCAATAGCAAATTTGTTCTGACTGACAGATGGATTACAAACAATAGACCTTTTCTAACTGACAGATGGATGACAAACAACAAATTTGTTCTAACTGACAGATGGATGACAAACAACAAATTTGTACTAACTGACAGATGGATGACAAACAACAAATTTGTTCTAACTTACAGATGGATGAGAAACAATAGACCTTTTCTAACTGACAGATAGATGACAAACAACAAATTTGTTCTAACTGACAGATAGATGACAAACAATAGCCAATCCCAAAAGCTCTTCTGGTTTATGACCAGTACATCATAAAAGCTGCAAGGGCCTGAACAACTTGAGCTAATGTAATCAACATTTTTGGGTATAAGGTAAAGGACACGTTAATTTTTGTTAAAACTTTATTTTTTTCCAAATTAGTTTAAATAGACATACTTGGTGTCCATAAACTGAATTTGCTAATGAATATTATTACCGAAAATTTAGGAAATATGGTGTCCAGAAAATTGGAGGGTCCAGATATCTGTATTAATGACACACATGAACTCGTGTGTGTGTGTGATTTGGATTTTTAACATAGCTTTAACAATTTTTCAGTCATATCTCTATGATGTCTGCAGTGTGGCAGTTTATAATGATGTCTAGCACTTAAGCATCATGCTGCAGGCATGTAGCATGATGTCCCTACCAGTCACATTATCCTGACACCAGGCCAACCAATCCTAACACCAACCTCTTAATGCTGAGCACCTAGCATGGCGGCTGTTAATACCATTTTTAAGTCTTTGGTAAGACTTGGCCAGGGTTCGAACATTCAACCTCCCACATCTGAGGTGGACGCTCTAACCACTAGGCCACTGGTGCGGTCTACATGAACTTAAGTGAGAGCATAAAAATCATGACCTACACTAGTTGGAACTGTCTGGAGGAAAAAAAACCTCCATGAATTGCTGTCTTGTACCAAATAATGAACTATTCAAATGAAACTATGTAAGAAAAGGCCTAAATTAAAATTACAATAAAAATTTACCATACCTAATTCACCAAACATTTGTTTGATAGTGATGCACTTTTTAATTGCATATACACAGAGAAATGACATTTACAGTAAATGTTTCCAGTTTCTATAAGAACAACTGCCTGAGGATATTAGCTTCATAATAGAAGAATTTCATGTGACATGAATATGGCTGCTGCCTTTAAAACCTTACTGGAAAGCAGTTAGATGAAAAGGCATGATAAGGCATGGCATGTGTCCACATTAGCTAAAGAGTCTGTATGTCAGTAGTAACTAAATGTAAGGGTCTGTATTAAAGCTGGATATTGGATATAAATAGTGTTCATTTTAGGTCATGCCATTTACCCTTAATTTTCATCGTAAGTGCAGTAAAGTATCTCTATGGCACCTATAAGGTGCATTAAAAAACCAAAACCAAAATATAGACAAAATATAGACATGTATGATTTCAGACAGACTAAATCGAGTGCACCCAAAGCTGTCTAAATAAAGTGTGATGGTTGCCAAAGAAGCAGAATATGATCAATTTCACTGGCTGACAGAAATGTCTTACTAATTTTGATTAGTACCTGACAGAGATGTCCTAGTGATTTGATTAGTACCTGAAAGAGATGTCTTACTGATTTGATTAGTACCTGACAGAGATGTCTTACTGATTTGATTAGTACCTGACAGATGTCCTACTAATTTGATTAGTACCTTAGAGAGATGTCCTACTGATTTGATTAGTACCTGACAGATGTCTTACTGATTTGATTAGTACCTGATAGAGATGTCCTACTGATTTGATTTGTACCTGATATAGATATCTTACTGATTTGATTAGTACTTGACAGAGATGTCCTACTGATTTGATTAGTACCTGACATAGATGTCTTACTGATTTGATTAGCACATGACAGAAATGTCTTACTGATTTTGATTAGTACCTTGTGTATGGTTGTTAATAATGGACAGAAAATATAAATGAGAGGATCAATCTTCAGCAAACATTTTACTGCATTTATTTTTAAAGTGATCATCAAGGGAGGAAGAATATGTACACCCAAATGTCTAAAATAAGTGGAGGGGAATGGTTACTTCAGCATGAGGAAATCAAAATCTTAACATTTGTTTGAATTTTCTCAAGTAAACAAGAAACAGGTAAGGATAGTTCTGACCTCTTTTTTTTTCTTCTAATCCCACTTTTTGACCTGGTAGAGGCCCTTAGGCCCTACATTTCCATTTCAGAAATGTCTGAATTTCAGGCAAACAAGTAAGTGCATAGGATATAGATATCATATGAAGGAGTTAGGTTACAAATTGTAGACATGTGAAATGCTATGGAATATTATGTTTTTACAAAATGAGACTATCATTTGAATTTGTAATGAACAGCAAGTGGTGGACAGTGTAATGCAAATATAATTATAAAATGTCAGTAAATAAATATGTCATGAACAAAATGAAGTTCATGAGCTATTTCCACAGTGCATATATGCTATGCATACAATGAAATTTTCTGTGTGACTGCAATTCACGGGCTATTTCCACAGTGCATATATGCTATGCATACAATGAAATTTTCTGTGTGACTGCAATTCACGGGCTATTTCCACAGTGCATATATGCATGCAATAAACTTTTGTGTGACTGCAATTCATGGGCTATTTCCTTAGTACATAATATGCATGCAATAAACTTTTCTGTGTGACTGCAATTCACGGGCTATTTCCACAGTGCATATATGCTATGCATACAATGAAATTTTCTGTGTGACTGCAATTCACGGGCTATTTCCGCAGTGCATAAATGCTATGCATACAATGAAATTTTCTGTGTGACTGCAATTCACGGGCTATTTCCACAGTGCATATATGCTATGCATACAATGAAATTTTCTGTGTGACTGCAATTCACGGGCTATTTCCACAGTGCATATATGCATGCAATAAACTTTTGTGTGACTGCAATTCATGGGCTATTTCCTTAGTACATAATATGCATGCAATAAACTTTTCTGTGTGACTGCAATATGTGGGCTATTTCCACAGTGCATAATATGCATGCAATAAACTTTTGTGTGACTGCAATTCATTGGCTATTTCCAAAGTGCATATATAGAGGATCTCAAATGGGTAATGATTTAATACTGAATTTATGAAATGAGTTGAATAATGTCCAGCTTTTGCGAGCCTTGGCGAGCAAAAGCGGACATTATTCAACGAGTTTCATAAATTTAATATTAAATTGTTACCCATTTGAGATTCTTTTTATCACATAGTTTTTATTTCAGTGGAAATTATTTAGATAGAAAGAAGAACGAATAATTTCGTTCATTCTGACAGACGGTGCACCTTTCATTTGTTGTGCATAAAATATAGTCCCAAACAAAGCTGAACTGGTAAAAGTAGATTGTACTGTTTTACAAACTGTAAATCAAAGAAAAAGCTTCCATCCGAATAAACAGAACATTTTATAACGACAAAATCATTTTCAAAACAGAATGATCAATGCGATGTGATGCTGCCACATTGTTTGATATGGTACACAGTACAGCAGGCCTACAGTAGAGTACATGTTTACCTTAAAATGTCACTTTCAGAACTAAACGTTACATTGTTGTGATTTTCATGTGAAATAGGATTACTGGATGCAAAAACTCCCACATTTACTGCAATGCGTTTGTGACCGGATATTTGCAGTATTTGATTTGGAACAATAGACTGTACAGTAGACGTCAACAAATTTCTTTTCGTGTCAGATTTACATCCCATATATACTACGTAAAGATGCTGTGGTTGGATAAAGTTCTGTCAGTTAGGAGACCCATTTATGTCCAGATTCTTCTGTGAACAGAGGTGAGTTTATTTACTTCTTTAAGTTAACATTTAAACCACGCTTGTATATACAGTGGATTCTATATCTATGTTACAGATATACCGCCCTCCCCACCCCCCTCCACCTGCTATCAAATAAGCAATACCCTTAGTTTAACTTCTTATTGTTGTTCTTGTCTTGTAGTTTTACGCCATTTTTCTTATGATGATATTGTTAAACATGACATAACAAACCCCTGTGGGGGTAACATATCCATATTCAGACAGCCGAGATAATTTTTCCTCAATTTCCTTTCGCAAGTCGAGTTAAAAAATGGCCGCCAAAAAATGTTTATTCAAAACAAAACATTCCAGAAGGCGAGGTTAAAAACGTTTTCCCACGATCCCAGCCAATCAGTAAATAGGATCGTGCACAATAATTTCATGGGCTTATTTGGACCAATCAGAATCACATAAAGTGATATGTTCAAACGTATAATATCAAAAATATGAAACTGCACACACTGTAGGCAAAGTGTACCGACTATGTGATAAATGCATATAATAAACTTTTGTGTTGACTGTAATTCATGGGTTATTTCCCCAGTACACATGTATGCATGCAATGAATTTTTCTGTGTGACTGCAGTTCATGGGCTATTTCCCCAGTGTGTATATACATGCAATAAATGTTTCTGTATGACACATAACTGAAAGCAACATACACAAGTTCTAAATTAGCACAAGGTTGATTTTAGAAGAATTTTCTACTGTTTTACTCACATAAATAGGTGTTTTATAATTAAAATCTAAACAATGATTCTCTATTTGGGGCAGAATATAAATTACTGGGATTTTTTTAAAAGGGGTCCTCAGTGACCAAAAGTAGCAGCTCAATCCCAATGTAAATGGACCCTAATCCAAACATAGAATATTTCAAAATCATACAGAATTTCATTCTTACTCATGAAAAGTATATTTGCTTTACAAGCATATCAGATTTCATTTGTTAACCTCCAGTGATTTTTGCTTAATTGTGTTAACAAGGTTTTTATCAAAAACGTCTAATAGGTCAAAGTTCCAAAAATGTGTACAAAAAAAATATTTTAAAAAAACCCATTGAATATCCAGAAAATTTAAACAGGTCATTCACATTTAAATACAAAAATACCCCACAAATTTAATTTGTTGACATGTAGATCAAGTAGTAATTGTCTAATCATGATAGGATGGGTTATCTAAGTTTAACAAGAACTTTGGTTTCTTGCTCCTGAAGTGTTAACAATACACAGGCTGATTTTGCAAGTCTTTTAAATGAGTAGTACAAGTTCCCTACATACACGACACACACATTTGCATTTTTTTATGGTACATGCAATCAAACATGCCAACATAATTTTTTTCAAATTCTAAACAGCAAACTGACAGCAATGCCAAATATAATCCACCTAACTTGGAAGAACAACAATAAGTGGCTCTTATTAATCAAAAGTGCATTATATTCTAGCTTATCTGGAAGACAAGTGGATGCTTGATATGAAGTGAACTCTACCGAAGGTATGAAGGTATCGAAGGTATCGTTTCCTCCAGGTAGTATAAGAGCATAAGGACTCATGTTTTAATAGATAATCAATAAATTTTGATATGTCACTTCAGACATAAAGACTTAAAACAAAATTATGGGTGACACTTGAATTTAGTAATCCAAATGATAAATTCCCAACATTCAACATTCCAATGAACACTGCCAACTCTCACGTGGAATTCTGTTTCATTCTTTCTGTAATACTGTCTGCAGTGCCAAGCCTGTCGAACTATAAATTGCTTGGTTAAATGATGCTCTGACATCTTGACTTGTTTTGTTCTATGATATGAGCAAGTTAAAATCGTTATAACTTCATGATCTTTGATCCAATATTCATGAAATTTTCACTATGAACCAAAAACGACTATAATCAAGTAATCAAATTTTTAAAAGAAATGGCATTCTCATAAATTAGATGAGGTTATCTCTGATCTGGCAATTCATCAACTGGTAATACAGCACATGTTCAGCAAAATTTGGTGTTTCACCTGCATTAATGTGTTGATGCATCTGATTTCAAAAACACTTTAACACAAAACTTTAATGCAAAATGCAAACAGTGTTGATGCCAACAATAAAGCCACCAGCAGACAAATGATGCATATGTCTGGCCATGCTAATGCAGGAAAGACATGATGCTACCAGCAGACAAGTGATATCTTTGTCCTGCCATGCTAATGAACAAGAGGCAGATGCCATCACCAGTGGACAAGTTATACCTATTTTTCACTGCCCTAATGCACGGCAGAGAAAAAGTCCTCATGCTACAGTTTCCTTATGATGAAGTAATCTTACACAAAAAACAAGAACAAGGTCTGTAAGTACATCACTGCTAACCCTGACGCACTCTTGATCATTTGACAACTTGGTTACTAGTTTAACTGGATAACAAATAGAAATATTTCACTATGTTAAAATCTCTGCTAAAATATCTATTTCTTGTATATCTATATTTGTATATCTATATATTTGTATATCTATATCTGTATATCTATTTCTATATCTATTATACCGAAGGTGAGTATGCTGAAACCTGTCAATAAAGGACATTCAAGGTACCAGCAAATTTTTCCTTTATTAAAAGATGTTCTCTGTATAAAGGAAGTTAAAATAATCATAACTGTATTAGAACAGGCCAGAAATGCTCTTTCTATGCAAGTGTCCACTATGGCAGGCTTCAACCAGATACGGTTCTGAAAAAGATTGTTCTTGAAGGACAAAATATTGCATGAAAATCTTGATGGAAAGCCACTGGTTTCTCATTGCAGATCCTGAAGAAAAACATATGAGGCAACACTAATGATACTGACCCATTAGCCTGGCATGGGTAATATATTAATATATGCAGGAGATGACAATATTGATATTGAGCTGAAAGCTCAGCATGGGGGAAGCATGAAAGCTGCCTCAAAATTATATTTAATTTTTCTTTGTTCTTTACAAAAACTGGACTGATTACAGGAAAGTTTACAGGTCCAACAATATTTTTTTAGTTGTCTCAGGGCTAGTTGGGCATGGGAATCCTCATCCACCTATATGGAGATGTGTGAAGAATCAGTGGAGCTGGAAAGCTAGCACAAAAGTAATGTGTATGCTTTGCAACTCTGCAATCATGGATGTGATTCCTTGCAGCAGGACATGCTGTCACTTCTACAAGACTTGTGGATTCCTTTGGATACTCCAGCCTCCTCCACCTCCAAGATCAATCACACTAGCAACTAAGCCATACAGAATAATTTGCATATACTGTAAGCAAGAAAACATGTTTAATTTACATGAATAAAGTTTAAATAATAATGAGATAAATTTATCTCTAATGATAATGTTTTTTTCAGAATTACCTCTTCGTTTGAAATCTATTGTGACTCTTTCTTTGCTCCTGGGCAAAGTTGCAGGGGGTGAACCTGGTTCCGATGAGCCGGACCCTCGGCTCATAACAGTCTGCCGCAAAAGGGAATTTGTCTGAGAAGAACTGGGTGAGTATTCCGTATGTGTCGATGACACTGTGTCCATATGAGATGATGTAAACGTTTGATGTTGCATCTCTTCTCTATACTCTGAATTCATACTGTGATCCATTTTACGTGCTGAACTTTCTGAATTGTACCTTTTGGACTGAATAGGTTTTGATCCAGTTGGTTTCATCTCAGCGAAAACACTTTCTGAAGCACCCCTTTTTAAGGAAGCACTGGCATCAAGTTTGATTGGCCGAAGTTGTGTTACTTCTGTTGTAATTGGTCGAAACTCTGGCATTCCATTTTTCACTTCCGCAGTGGCTACTTCTGACACCAACCGGCGGTCCATAGTGTGGTAGGGTCTGTCTCTAGGACCCTCCGAAATGAATAAATGATTCTCAGTTCTATTTATTGTTGCCATGCTTAAACCTGGTGTCACGTTCCACAAGATGTCATCCGTTCATTATTAGAGACCTATCAATAAAAAGAAACTTTTATTACTATTGTGCCTTGTGATCATGGCCTAAATTGGGTCGATATACTATGTCTGATACATATTCCACAGACATGCAAGCTTATGGACTGGAACTCAACATAATTATGCCAGCAACATTTCTGCAAAATAAAATTTATCCCTCTAACTGCCTCAAAACAACAAAAGTTATTACAAGAAAAAAAAGCTGTGCACTACATATTATTGGAGAAAATGTGACAGTATTGATGGCTGGCAGAGATTTGCAAGATATTATTGGGGAAAATGTGACAGTATTGATGGCTGGCAGAGATTTGCAAGATATTACTGGAGAAAATGTGACAGTATTGATGGCTGGCAGAGATTTGCAAGATATTACTGGAGAAAATGTGACAGTATTGATGGCTGGCAGAGATTTGCAAGATATTATTGGGGAAAATGTGACAGTATTGATGGCTGGCAGAGGTCTGCAAGTCCAGAGACATCTTAATGAATTTCCCCACTGATAATACCAAGTCTACTGTATATACTTGCTTGTAAGTTCAGTCCAAATGCAAGCTGCACATATGCAGATCTGCCATCAGATAATGCACTGGAAGATCTGGATTTATGCAGTTTGTTATGAGTAATTAGCAGAACAAAACCTGATCTGCTGGTACACTATGTGATGTGTGATCATGGTCTATGTTATTTAAAGTCGTACATGACTTAAAAGTGAGCACACAGTAGTTTTCACTTATTAAATAATGAATCAAATGGATATAAAACTGAAACCTAAACCCACGACATGAGTATTACATCTAATAAATTCTACCTACCACCAGCTAAAGAGTGCTTGTGGTAGAATAAAAGATGGAATAAATGTATGAATAGACACATTAATTACTTGTGGAGGGTGAATAAAATACCAATGGATATAAATTTGGTGCATTAGATTT
This sequence comes from Megalonaias nervosa, assembly GCA_016617855.1. NCBI lineage: Eukaryota > Metazoa > Mollusca > Bivalvia > Unionida > Unionidae > Megalonaias > Megalonaias nervosa. The sequence continues at coordinate 36,961 of JAECUM010001593.1, read as the reverse complement.
TTGATGGGATATGAAATTAAGGGATCTAGTGTTTATCCAAACACCTCTTATATTTATAGAGATATAGTAAACAGGCTGCTGTGTTGGCCATATTGGCCATCAGATTGGTGCCGTTTTCATTCAGGACTAACTAGACATCATTTGGAAGTCTTTTCATGAAAATCCTATGTTTATATGACCATCCATGTGTGATGAGTAGTGATACCAAGATTTCAAGATGGCCATTGTTGCAGACATCCTGGATGTCAGAGCAACATCAGTTTTGTTTAGGAACAACTAGACAATGGGATGAATGCATGAAAAGCTTTGAGGCAATCCTCCTATTAGTTTAGGAGGAATACCGATAACAAACTTATGCTAACAGACAGATGGACAACAGACAACAGACCATCCCATAAGCTCCTCTGGTCTGACCAGTAGAGCTAAACACCGTGCAAAATTACCAAAGCATGACCTACTTTTGCCTGTGGGTGAGAAGTGCCCTCCAAACTGAAATTTTCAGACTACATTCAACAGTAAATGTAAAAACTGAATGTACTCACTTGCAGCATAAAATGCAGATTACTTTGACCTTCTTTTGCCTGTTCTGAGTAGTACTCTCCATGATGCATACACCCATCACATTTCACAAATGTACATAAAACATAGAGAAATTTAGCTAAATGCAAAAACTTTACATAATCACTTGAGTATAAAGCCTGTGGTACGCATAAAATGAATAAAACCATCAAGTTCATGACTGTAGATATGACGCTGCCAGTGAAACCAAGATAAATGCAATTGCTTAACGTTGATGCCCATGAGAGTGCTATCAAATATGCAATCTCTCCATAGGTGTTGACTATGCTTAAAGGCAAGAAAAATAAAATGTTATAAAATAATAATGTACAGTAACATAAACATTTTAAAGTATGTTGAACAATTCATATCTTCAAATAAGTGAACAATATTCAAAGTTCTATTAATTCATCATGTCAAAAACATATGTTCAACATGATGGAAAGCTAAATCTTGTCTAAAAATAGTATTTATGAGATACGTCATTTACACTATTATGAACAAAATGGGACTGTTTACATTTGACTGCTTATATTATCAATGTAAAGAGAGATGCTGGAGCAGTTTCTTGATGGAACTAAATTAGTCTGGAAACAAAATTACCCAATAAATAAATAAATAACAGACAACATTATAGTTTTGTTCTATGGTTCAACAGGAATTCTTGCTCTTTAGGTAACAAATTACAGTATTTATACCCAACAAGATGTGGCACTATGTATAACAAACCTGTCTTTACATCCAAGTCCATTTATTTATCCCTGGATTCTTCCTGTCTAAACAGTATGATTCTCTGTATTGAGTAATCTACTGTTGAAAGAGTCTCACAACAACAAAAATAAACACTCCACAATCAAAATGCCTGAAGCCATTTGTCAACTTAAAATAATTCCTTCTCACTACTGCAACACTTCTGGCACTTGTCAATTCCTATAGATATTATTTCCCAATAAACCAGCACAAGCTGGGGCATAATCACACACTGTAATGTAGCCATTGAACTATTGGCATTTAATGAAGCAAGCTAGCTTGGGCATTATCACACATACACAAAAACATGCTACCATTAAAATATTGGCATTTATGCAGCCATTATACAACAAAGCACAATTAACTAGATGGCAATCAATGCAGTACTTAGGGACCAGCCATTTAATCTGAGGTGGGCAGCCTGGGTTCTTTCATTCCAATCTAGATATTTTTTCCTTTTATCACAAGATATAAATTTTCAGCTAATATGATGGATAGAAGTAGCTCTTGTTTTTTTTTCTACAAATCTGAGGAAAAGTGGCTTTCTTTTTCTTCTTCAAATTATTTGGGGTCAGGAAATTTGTTTTAAAAATCCAACCCCCAAATTATGGTCAGACCTTTAAGTAGAAGCCAACAACCACATGAAATTGCCCTGACATTCTTCTGAGAATCTGATTATATTCTAGCCAACCAAACAATCACTGTCCAACAGTTTCAAATGAATAAAAGAAGGACTTCATTTTGATATGCATTGTAAAAAGTTGTTTATGGGGACTCCACTGAGAGGATATTGGAATGTCCTCAACCTTTTCTATCTCAAAACAGAATCTGCCTCTCCCCTCACCCATTACATGGGATGTAAAATATGATCATTATTTTCCCTGTCAATTTCCTTCATTTGAAGAACTGCAGCAATAAAATTAAAAGTAAAAAGTGCTGGTATTTTATTAATGGCTGAAATATCAAGTGTTTTGAAGGATCTATTCTTCCCATGTCTAGCTGTAATTTAGGATCTATTCTTCCCATGTCTAGTTTTAAGTTAGGATCTATTCTTCACATGTCTAGCTGTAAGTTAGGATCTATTCTACACATGTCTAGTTGTAAGTTAGGATCTATTCTACACATGTCTAGCTGTAAGTTAGGATCTATTCTTCCCATGTCTAGTTGTAAGTTAGTATCTTTTATTCACATGTCTAGCTGTAAGTTAGGATCTATTCTTCCCATGTCTAGTTCTAAGTTAGGATCTATTCTTCCCATGTCTAGCTGTAAGTTAGGATCTATTCTTCCCATGCCTAGTTGTAAGTTAGGATCTATTCTACACATGTCTAATTGTAAGTTAGGATCTATTCTTCCCATGTCTAGCTTTAAGTTAGGATCTATTTTACACATGTCTAGCTGTAAGTTAGGATCTATTCTTCCCATGTCTAGCTGTAAGTTAGGATCTATTTTACACATGTCTAGCTGTAAGTTAGGATCTATTATTCCCATGTCTAGCTGTAAGTTAGGATCTATTTTACACATGTCTAGCTGTAAGTTAGGATCTATTCTTCCCATGTCTAGCTGTAAGTTAGGATCTATTTTACACATGTCTAGCTGTAAGTTATGATCTATTCTTCCCATGTCTAGCTGTAAGTTAGGATCTATTCTTCCCATGTCTAATTGTAAGTTAGGATCTATTCTTCCCATGTCTAGTTGTAATGTCCAGTTGTAAGTTAGGATCTATTCTTCCCATGTATATTTGTAAGTTAGGATCTGTTCTTCACATGTCTAGCTGTTAAGTTAGGATCTATTCTTCCCATGTCTAGTTGAAAGTTAGGATCTATTCTTCCCATATCTAGCTGTAAGTTAGGATCTATTCTTCCCATGTCTAGTTGTAAGTTAGTATCTATTCTTCCCATGTCTAGCTGTAAGTTAGGATCTATTCTTCCCATGTATTGTAAGTTCGGATCTATTCTTCCCATGTATATTTGTAAGTTAGGATCTGCTCTTCACATGTCTAGCTGTTAAGTTAGGATCTATTCTTCCCATGTCTAGTTGTAAGTTAGGATCTATTCTACACATGTCTAGTTGTAAGTTAGTATCTTTTATTCACATGTCTAGTTGTAAGTTAGGATCTATTCTTCCCATGTCCAGTTGTAAGTTAGGATCTATTCTTCCCATGTATATTTTGTAAGTTAGGATCTGTTCTTCACATGTCTAGCTGTTAAGTTAGGATCTATTCTTCACATGTCTAGCTGTAAGTTAGGATCTATTCTTTGCATGTCTAGCTGTAAGTTAGGACCTATTCTTCATATGTCTAGCTGTAAGTTAGGATCTATTTTACACATGTCTAGCTGTAAGTTAGGATCTATTCTTCATATGTCTAGCTGTAAGTTAGGATCTATTCTTCCCATGTCTAGCTGTAAGTTAGGATCTATTCTTCCCATTTCTAGTTGTAAGTTAGGATCTATTTTCATGGTTCCCATGCTTTTCTAAAGATAAATTTCCAGGTCATTTCCAGGGTTTTTCCAGGATGAAATTAATTTTTTCAAGGCTCACATATGACCATTACTGAATTGAATTAAAGAACAGTTTAGATTATAAAACATGCATTTTCTAAATTTAAAGATGTTTCTCATTCAAGACTCGCCAAAACATCTAAGTCAGAAAAGATGATCATGTATAAAACCACAAAATGTATCACAGGCAACAAGTTTAATTATATTCCTATAAATTGGCATGTAAAGTAATTTCAGTGTACAGAATAAAAATTCTAACTTTATTTTGCTGACCTGCATTATGCTGCTAAGTGGGAACAACATAATGAACATAAATTAGTTTTGTTTCCTTTCAAACCTTTAACTCTAAAGAATTCTATAGCAATATATATATATATATGCATCTTATAGAAAGTAAACATTTCCTATTACAGTATAAAAAAAACAATAAATGCAAATAATTAGAATCTTGTCTTGTAACAAAAAGATTTTAACCCTGAATTTACCTGTGCCAATAAAATTCCAAACAAGATTTTCAAACAACCTAATCTCCTTAAGACGATCTGGTTAAAAATCCTTTTCAAAAGGGTTGATTTACATTTTGCCAAAAAACCTTCAAAATGATATTCTGTAGTATAAACAAGGACTGAATTTTCTGTAAAATTAACTTGTCTTCTTGTAATTCGTTAAACCAGTCCCCAAACCTGTATTGATGCAGGGGCTCATATTGTTTTTTAATATATAATACAAGGGTCGACAATTTCTCATTTCAACTCTGAGATTCAACAATTTAGACTACAAATTTGGCTTAAAACGAATACCAGTACATTTTCTAATCCGGGTTTCCTCCGAATATTCCCACCCCATTTTTCATAATTGGACATTTGAGGTTGGGGTGTGGGGTCATTGCAATTGCATATCGAAAATTTGGAATTTGCCGCCACCATGCGATAGCAACATATGGTAGTCACTTAACAGCGGGCCTAGAAATTTAAACTTATGTTATACCGACTTATACCTGCATGAAATTGATAGCAAAATGATTTATTTTCACAGAAATGTAAAGTATTATGATTGTTATGTCTTTAATCCACTGACAGATTTGACGAAACTACGGCAAAGATGAAATCTGACCCGGTACTCGCCATCTGCATTACTAGTTACATGACTTCACAACTCTCAAACGACGACATCGGAAGTCCAACAGTCACATGATATCAACAACAAACTCTTTTTTAATGTTGTTGTACAGAAATTCAATTATATTAAATGAAAGTCAGATACTTTTTGTAAAAACCAGCAATCTGGCCAGTCTGATTTATCAAGCAGAGAGCACATCTCAACATGGTAGTCACGTGATACAACAAAACTCCATAAGTTGTTCTTGGAATGTATAAATATGGAAAATTTTGAGTTCTTTCGTTTTTGTATTTTTATTACACCCAGTATATGACTATCATTTAATATTTTTTTTATACTTTTTCTCTACAACATTTGAAAATGTGGTTTGTTAGATTTGTGTACTCATGCAACTAGCAATGCAAATCGCGAGTACCACAGGGGCTCGTATTGTTGCTTACAATTTACCTGTCATACATGTACTATATATAATAACTACACCCTTGTAGTTATTATATAGTACATGTAGACAGGTAAATTGTAAGCAATGATACAAGCCCCTGTGGCGAGTACCAGGTCGCATTTCATCAACGCCATAATTTTATCTTGTCTTTCAGAAGATTAAAGACCTAACGGTTTTAATACTCACAATTTCTGAGAAAATAAGTAATTTTTATATCAGTTTCATGCATGTATCACTCGATCAAACAATGTTTAAAGTTTGCTAGGCCATCTGGTAAGTGGCTACGCTTTGCCACCACCATGTTGGCCTCTTGTGATGCTAGACTCGTTTTCATACTTTCCATGTAAGGAAAGATACGAATATCGAGCAGCTGACTTTGAAAATAAAAGTCTACTAGACGAATCTAATCCACTGAGCATCTGGACTGACTCAGAACATGTTTACTGCAAGCACCCAAATGATCCATACTGCACCCTCCAAATATTCTTGTTAGAACTCGATAAATTTAGTTCACGATCAGTTTAGTTACAACTCGATTACGTGATTGTTTTGGGCGTCAAGTGGTGGCGGAAAATTGCCGTGTTTTTCCAGACTTTCATCAATATTTTTGAAATTTAAGGACTCTTCATGGTCGGGAAAAAATTATCATTTCTCCCGACTTTTTCCCGATTTTCTGGTAGCGTGGGAACGTTGTATTCTACACGTCTAGCTGTAAGTTATGATCTATTCTTCACATGTCTAGTTGTGTGTGTGTGTGTAATTTGGATTTTTAACATAGCTTTTAACAATTTTTCAGTCATATCGCTAGAATGTCTACAGTGTGGCAGTTTATAGTGATGTCTAGCATTTGTGCATCATGCTGCAGACATGTAGCACGATGTCCCACCCAGTCACATTATCCTGACACCAGGCCGACCAGTCCTAACACTAACCTCTTAACGCTGAGAGCCAAGCGAGGCAACTGTTAGTACCATTTTTATGTGTTTGGTATGACTTGGCTGGGGACTGAACCTACGACCTCCCACATCCGAGGTGGATGCTCTAACCACTAGGCCACCGGAGCGGTCACATGTCTAGGTATAAGTTAGGATCTATTCTTCACATGTCTAGATGTATGTCTGTCTGCCAAATACTTACAATCTAGGATGCATTCTTATGATTACCTCCAAGTATCTTTCAGAGAGCTAAAGTAATTTGACTTGCATCAGAAAGAAAAGAGGGTGTTCTGCTAACACTGGACACAAACAGTCTAACATATACTAATATATAGTATTAACTTAATCCTTTAATCCATAGGAACTATCACAATTTGTCATTAAAGTTATGATAAACTCAACCAAGATGACCAAGGTGACCCAATTCAGAAAAACGGGGATTCTTGGCTTGGATCAAGTGGCCTGCTTCTGCTTTCTCTAGTGTGCAATGGGAAGCCAAAACTGGCACTGGGAGAAAAAAAAAAGAAGTCAAATGAAACCTGAGGGAGCAATATAGAGCTGTAAGCATTGGCTAAGGTAAATTAAATTAAATTTAGTAACAACAAAATAAACAAATTTATAAAAGTGACAAAGAAAGCTGTAAGATTTAGTTAGCTCTATGTTACTTGAACATTATTTCTGATATCATGCACATTATGAATGTCACTATGATATCAACAATTGCTCATGTGGGTGGGGTTGATGAGGGGATCTGAACCTATCCACTTGATGTCAAGCAGGGGGGAGCAGGTTTTACTGTATTTATCCATGGCATTATCTATGCAGATAGAGTCTGGTCAAGCAATTACTAAATGAATTCCCTGTTAAGCAAGTACCCATTAAGACTCCAAAGACATTTACTGACTTAAGAGTCAAAACTGTATATGTACAGTAAATCCTGTTATGAGAGACTGCCCCTTCTGCCAACAAAAAGTGGTCTCTCAAGACAGGTGGTCTGTCATAGCAGGTTTGTACAAAATGACCAGTTTCCAAGGTAAAGTTTCCGAACAATTTCAAGAAAAATAACCAGAATCACTGTACATATATTCTATTCTATTCTTTATTAATAGTTCTTGCTAAAATATTGTATGCATTCATCTAAAAACAAAATTATATAGCAATAAAGATATACTGTATTTCTATCATGAAACATGAAATTACATTTACATTTAATGATCACATATTTTAGCATATGAAATCGTTTCTGAATTACTCCTTTTCCTTTATAACAACCTAAATTTGTTTTACCGGCATTTATACCGCTTTTTGCAAGTGGTCCGTTCTTTTTCACTTCTTTCAGTTACAATAATTTTCTCCAGCCTTAAAATTTTTGTCTCTTTTTAGCTGGAGGTTTGTCCATTGTTATTAAGGTTCTAGGTGTTAAAATTAGTAGTGCTCAGTTGTAATATCGAATGTAAAGATGGTTTTGACTGTTCTGTGGGAAAATATGAAAAATCTATACATGTGCATTGCATATCTAACAATTAATGAAATAAAAAGAAACAATTATCTTGTCCAGAAACAGGACCATTTCCTCAGAGACAAAAGTCAACGGTTTCATTCAAAGAAGACATACAGGTATTAAGTCTATAAGCAAAGTGTGCAACCCAGTCGCACCAACTTGAATAGACATCAGCTTTGTGATTGGGATGTAATCACTTAACATCGGGGGGGGGTAAAACAACAAACATCACAAGTCCTGAACACTATCAATCGAATCCCGCAAACGATTCTCGCTTGCTGGTTTAATAGACAATGACCTTATTCACCCCCGACAATACGGATCATGTCAAGAAAAACAATATACGCGACCACTACATCAACTTTGGCAGTACAACAGCAATTCGTGACATGTACATTAGCCTGGTTTACAGATTGTAGCATCTATCACCAGTAGCAACAATCCTTTTCTTAAATATTCCTTATACGTTTGTTTTTATTAGAACAATCGATACTAATCAAACGGTTGTTGTAACAACTAGTACATATAGGTCAGTGGTGTCTGTCGGTTCTCGCGATATGGTCATTCATACGGATGCCAGGCCCTACAAAGGCCGGGAAGCAGGCTAAGTGCAGGAATAATTAGTCTGGTTCCCTGCTTTGTATGCTCCCTGCGTTCCTCAACCTACATGAATAACAGAGAACAACAGTGGGAGGATACGAAGCAGGGAACTAGTCTAGGAAATAATCTACATATACTTTAGTCTGGTTTACGACAGAAACTATAAAACACTATAAGCATAGCTAAAAAAATTCAGACATCGGTAGCCAGCCTATTTTTTTTTTTAAATTTTTTTATTTAGAACGATATGAGTGGTCGTTCTTACACGAATTATATAAAGGTTGGTGGAGTTTATCCTCGTTTTTTCGATGCGGTCGTTCATAGCAGTGTTGAAATGCATATTTTGCCAAGACATCGCGGTCGCTGGCCACATTCAGCAGGTGGTCGCTCATAACAGAGTGTTTATATAATAAAATCAATCCGTGCATTACAGTTGTGGTCAGAAATGACAGGTAGTTGCTCACAGCAGTTTTTAGTGTAATAGGCCTTAGCATTTGACTCATTATCAAATGGATTATATTCAACCTGGTAAATGAGCATCAAGTAATTGTAAGAGTTCCATTTTACCAACCACTGATTTACTGTCTACACTTGCTTATAAGTCCAACTGCAAACTATACAGACCCAGATCTGTTGTCACATAATGCACAAGCAGATCTGGGTCTGTGCAGTTTGTTTGAAGTAATTGGTAGAACAAACCACATAGAACCTTATCTGCTGGCGCATTATGCTATGGCAGATCAGGATCTCTGTTGTTTGCAGTTTGACTTGACTTATAAGCAAGTACAAATGGTAATGTCAAACAATAGACTACTACTGATACCCCTCCATACAAAGGATGCATAACAGTGGTCCCTTACTGAAAGTCCTCAGTAGTCAGTAAGTGGGTCTGGTCACAGACCCCATTCATTTGGTTTTGTTTCCATATAAATCCATTTTACCAACGACTGACTTCATGTCAAGCAGTACATTATTGATGATACGTCTCCTTACAATGGAAGCATTACTTTCTATGACAAGTCCTCTGAAGTGAGTGCCCTTCTTATAATGCTGGGCTGGTCATGGATCCCATTCATTTGGTTAAAGTTTTTATTTCTATTGTCACTTATTTCACTTTAGATATTAATGCCTAATAAGAACTTATTATAATGCTGTTTGACATAACTAAATGTCCTATTTTTGTGTTATAGGCATTATTATAACACAATCTTGTTAGAGCATACCGCACCATAAAGATGGCCTCACTAATAACGCCCAGTACTCTTACAATTTCAATGAACAGCACTACAAGAAGCAGCTATGATTTATATGAAACTAAAAACAATAGAAAATAATTCCATCTTACATCTGTCTACCAAAACCAGTTTAAAAGACAAACCATCTTATTCAGCTAAAAAACCTCAAAGTCACCCCTTTCTAACTGCTAATATCAAACCCGTATTAACACAAGCAGCAGGACTTTTGCTCCAAACAATACACAGTATTCTAAAAAAATGCACATGTGAATGCCAGGTCAGGGGCTAGAGTAAAACTAACAGAGTATCACATATTGGCTATATCTAGGAATAAGCATCAAATGTTCACTTACTGATGATTAATTTCACCACATCCCAGCATCTCATTTATGAATAATCAATACATCTCATTTACGTATAATCAATAAAGCTTCATTTGTTTAATGCTGGCTGAAGCTTCATCTTCTTTTTGGTAATTTAGGTTAGGCAGTCCACAATTTTGACAAAAGTACCACAAATTAACCTAATACACTGTCTTGTGACCTTTTCCTTGTTAATGACCTTGACCTTCAAGACTGGGACTACTGTCTGATAAAGTTTGGACACGAGTAAAGTTGTATCAAAATAGTAGCAAACAAGTCAAAGCCTAGGTAGCACACAAGTTTTAACCTTGACCTTGAGTCAGGGTGCATGAATGAATATGTGAGACAACCTCAAATCAAGATATACAGAAGTCTAAAGTTCAATTATAATATCATCAGTGGTTCAAAATAAAAGCCTGAAAAATGGAAGAAGTTACTGATTCATATTTCCACTGCCATGACCTTGACTGAGGCAAATGCTGTGGCTTTGGTATGAGACACATTGTCCACTCATAATATATATCTGGTTAAAGTTTTATCAACATATCTTAGTGGTTCAAACATTATAGTCCAGTCAAGGATAGAAATCATAATTACATTTTTCTTTGCTGTGAGCTTCTCCTTAAAGCAGGGGCATTGCTATGGAATGTGATAAACCATCTACATATGATGTACGACTGGACAGAGTTCAAGGGCAAGGTTACAATGAATCTGATTATGAGTTCTACTTATAACAAGTACAACTGACAGGCACTGATGAAGGTGGTTCATGTTCTACTGATTACTGAAATTCCCAATCCACTTAGTTTTAGTAACTTACCAGTGGCATAGCAACCATCCACAATTGTTGGGGGCTGGGGGGGGGGGGGTAGGGCAGACTTGGTGGTGGCCCAAAATTCCCATCAAGCAACTTTTTTATTGGGAATGGGACCCATAATAAAGTTCTGCTGGGGAGCCTAGAATTTCTTGCCATGCCACTGTAACATATTAGACCAAACACTTTAGGGAAAGTTATCATTAGAAATGATATGTGGTATGTTCTGCATGAACTTTTTCACTTTTATAAATGTGCTGTAATTTGATTGGTGCCATGGCAGCCATATTGGTTATCAGATCAGCCCCATTTTTATTTAGAACCAAGTAGATATTGTAGGAAGTCTTTTTTGCAAAAACCCCATGTTGATATGACCATCCATTCAGGGGGAGAAGCAATAACATGATTTTAAAGATGGCCATTGTTATTGCCATATTGGATGTACGAACAGCACCATTTTCATCTAGGACCAACTAGACCATGGGTGTATAAGCATGTAAAGTTTCATGGCAATCTTCTGAGTAGTTTAGGAGGAGAAGCAATGGCAAATTTGTGCTAACATGCAGATGAATGTCCATGACAAATGGACAGCAGGCCACCCATGAGATTTTCTGTTCATGGACCAGAACAGCTAATTAATTACTGTGTCAGCCATCTTTGATGGAAGATTAGCACCATTTTCATAACTAACTACATAACATTAAATATGAACTGGTGAAAACCCAATGTGAATATGACCATCTGTTCTGGAAGAGTTGCAATAATAACATTGTCAAGATGGAAGACTGTGTCAATATGACCAGTAGCAATAGAAATTTCAAGACAGCAGCCATGGCAACCATGTTTGGATATCAGATCAGCATTATTTCATCTAGGACCAACTAAACATCATAAGAAGTCTTTTGATGAAATTTAATTTCTGTATGACTTTCCTTTCATGAGTAGCAATAACAAGATTTTAAAGATGGCTGCCAAACTGGCCATAATGAATGTGAGATTGGCACCATTTTTGTTTAGGACCAACTAGACATCATAAGGAAGTCCTTTAGTGTAAACCCCATGTTGATATGACCACTCATTCAGGCAGATTTCCATGATGGCCATTATTGTGGCCATACTGGAAGTCCAAGCAATACCATTTTCATTTAGGACCAACCAGACATAGAGATGAATGTGTAAAGTTCAAAGGTCATCATCTTTACTTTTTTCAAAATTAAAATTTAAATCGCATTTTATAGCTAGTACTGTACTGATGTGCCATTAAATACATACATACATACATACATACATACATACATACATACATACATGATTTTAAACCAAGATTGACCCAAAAATTACTTTCATTCTACAATTTCAGTTTCAAGATCGTTACAGGAAGCAGTCACATCCATTTCCTCTTTGATTCCAGTTTGAGACTGATACATGCATCAACAAGTTTGGTCGACAAAACAAACCAAATTGCAAATAAAAATAATCAATATCAAATTATCTGGAACTAGCAATTGTGTATATGGGGGTGGGGGTGGGTATCCTGCTAGTAAGGAAATATGGCCTGTGAATGGTACCCTGTAGTTAATAGGTACAACCAATCTGTTAAATGATTTTCAACATTATTTTCCACTGAAAATGAGAAAGAACACTTTTAGATTATATACCTAGGTGCATAGACTGCGTCTACTACTCATTTCCGCTGTAATTGTAATGATAAAATGACTTGAGCTTTTAAAATGTTGTGCTTTTTGGCCAGAAAAGGGAACACTGTACTGCAGATGGCTTTGGCCAGAAAAGGGAACACCCTGCTGCAGATAGCTTTTTGGCCAGAAAAGGGTACACCATACTGCATATGGCTTTTGGTCAGAAAAAGGAATACCATACTGTTGGAAGTTTTTTGGCCAGAAAAGGGAACACCATACTGCAGATAACTTTTGGCCAGAAAAGGGAACACAATACTGCAGATGGCTTTTTGGCCAGAAAAGGGAACACTGTACTGCATTGTGGCTGTTGCCTGAGTGGTCTAAAGCGCTCACCTTTACAGATCACTGCCATCTCACCTCTGTCTGCATGGGTTATAGTCTCGGGTTTGGCCAATGTGGGTATGTGAGAAAGCTTGCCAGTAGCTTCTCATGGGTCGGTGGTTCTTTCTGGGGTTTTCCCAGGTTCTTCCTCCACCATTTATACTGGCCACCATGTAGAGCCTATATTGTGCTGAAAAATGGCATTAAACCCTACAACAACAACGACAGCATGTGGCTTTTGGCCAGAAAAGGAAACACCCTACTACAGTAGATGACTCTTTGGCCTGAATAGGGAATACCATCCTGCATATGGCTTGTAATTATCACATGCAGAGCAATTCAGCAGTTGTGTTCAGCAATATCACAAAGCAAGTTTGTAATGAAGATAGTGGTATGTTATTAATTACTATAAAAAAAAATACTCCCACAAATATGCATAAAAACTAGAATAATAACTTAAATTTTAGGATCATGAAACAACACATTACATTAATTTATTATCATGAATGCTCATTTGTTTTTAAGCATCTCCAACAAATCTGACTTGATTCTTTACAAAATCATAATATTAATCCCACATGCAGTAAGGTCACAGGTGTACAAGTTTATTTCTTTCTTTTTCCCTATAAATTTTGCACTGTTTCTTAGTTCACTTAATATTTTAGGACATCACCTGTGTCCTTTGTAAGTTTGGAATTCTCTGGTCCCTTAATGTCTGGAGGCTTAATCCTAATAATAAGAAATATAAAAGAATCACCAAATTTATTTCTGATGTTAATAGAGAAAATATTGCTTACATTTTGTAAGCTTTGATCTGACCTGCATTCTTGTTGCCTGCTGTAAACTTCTATATAATTCTTTGAGACAGCAGATACGTCAAATAAACATGGACATAGTGTTGTTGGAGTTTCACGTTACATTTATGGCAAGGAAGATACTGGATGAAGTCAAAATGCAACAAAAATACAACACAGTATGGTTGCAATACAGTATGGTTAATGTCATTAAATAGTAAATTTGAGAAAGTATTTTGCTATATCCATCTTTTTGCTATTTGGTACTTGTGGTACAATTTTATTATCTTCTTTGGGTCAAATTTTGCATTGCCAATGGTGTAATTTGATGTTATATTTGCCTCAGTGGTTACACTTTCTATTTTCACGGAAAGGAGCAAAGTTGTAACAATCAGGGTCAACAGTTCTGCTGCAAGAAAGCAGAATACTGCCTGGTAGATATCTTTTCCAAGAACTTTATTTCATTCAAATTTTTTATATCTTGATTTGCATCTATTATGGTAATTTTTGTCATCCTTTCTATAGTAAAAATATGGTAACTTATTTACTAGTTGTTTATTTGTTTCACAATTGTTTACAAACATCATTTACAAGCGATATTTCTGTTAGCTTCCTTATTCACAAACATGGCTTTAAATTCTCTTCTTTTGACACGTATTGCATTTGTAACATTTGTTAAAAATAGTTGTATTCTGAAGAAAAAAAAACAATAAATAAAAATATTATGTTGCTCTGGATGACATTTACAAAGATACATGTGGTAATCAAACAAATTGACCTACCTATTATCTTTTTGGGAGTGGCCTGAGATGAAAATATTTTGGAGTCCCCAAATAGCTTGGAAAAAAATAATCTGCTCTGAATTTTAGATAAAAGCTGATTCTACTCATCTCTGTAATTGAAATTTTTATCTTGAGATAGAAGAAAATAAAGCTCCAAGTTGGAAAGAAAATCCACCTCCCCTCCCGCCCTCATTATAAGGTCAATCCCTACCAGATGTGTGGAGAAAATGAAAACAATACTTTTCAGTTTGATCCAAAACAACCATTTACAAATGTACTGACACTTGTTTTTACTGTAAATGACACCCAAATAATGGCATGTTTGTTCTTAAGCCAGTAAATGACATATTAACCTGCATTCACAAACCTTTTTTGATTAGCCCCTGTTAGCAAATAGCTGAGAAAATGTATCCAATCATGCATGACTGATGTCACTTCAATGCTACACAAACATATACAATAAAGTACCATATATATTCACTAATAAGTCAGTTCCAACTGCAAAAATACATAAACCCTGATTTGCCATTGCATAATGTGCCAGCATATCTGGGTCTATACAGTTTGTTTGGAGTAATTAGTAGAACAAACAATATGAATCCTAATTCACTGGTACATTATGTAACAGCCAATCAGGGTCTATGCTGCAACCTGGTTTTATTCTCTATTTACATCATAGGTGTGGCTTTAAAAAAAATCACTTACATGGCCTGCACCCTTGAGGAAGCTGCACATTTCTAATAAAAAGTTACTGTGAAAGTGTAAATTTTCAAACCTAGGTCTGAAACTGACTATTATGAACATGTATGATTAGCTTATGTTATGTCCTGTTGTCATACTTGCTGCTTATGCAAGTCTATTATCACTTCTTAACTGGGTCAGTTACTGCCATCCCTGTTAGCCTCAGTTAGTAAAGAAAGTGACTGGACCAGGCTGTCCAATGCCACATCAGTCTATGCTAATTATCATAATGCTTGCTTCTGGACATAAACAAAACTTGATAGCATAGGTCTCAAGTCAAACATTTTTTCTTCACCCTTGGGATACCATTACGATGTGAATTAGTCGCACGAGTGATTCAGTTTTTCCAATTTGATGGAACCATGGTAATTTTTTAGATACTGGTACCTTACTGTAGTGGAGAAGTTCTTCGACTGTCTTAACACAAATTATAAACAAAGGAAAAAGTCTGATTTATCTGTTCCACATATAAAAACAGTGAACTACAGTATTATCGCTCATAGACAGGTGTTCTTGGTCAGATAAATTGTAAAGGAGCAAATATTTGGCTCTGAAGGCATAAAATTCTAAACTTCAACATTCTCAACAGTTCAATACGTTCTGACAACTGGAAATCAATAGATAAATGAGTTTATGACACTCCAAAGTGTTGGTTTTGGTTTACAAAGTGTGTATGCCACTGTTAAGGCAGCTAATTTCTTTGTGGGGTGGGTGGGTGTTGGGTGTTGTACTTCTGTAAATAAATAGTCCATGGATTTCAGAACTTCTCATTTTTCACCTTGGGCACACACTAGTGATATACATTTTCCAGATTTATTTGCTAAGAGATAAAAGTACAATTTTAAATGTTCTGAAGCCATTTTACCTCCAAAGTAACAACCTAGGTAGAGGTTTCAGTAATAAAATTGTAGCCCTTTTTTTACATTCATTATTAAGCTAACTATTTAAAAATAGATAACAACTGAACTAAACTGGTCTTCACAAATGAAATTATGATTTATTTGTAGAAATGTATTCCAACTAGCTCAAATAGATCAAGGAAGCCTAATTTTTTAAGAGTACAACAAGCGAGTCCTTGTGCATAGATCTGATAGTTGTCACTAACGGCATCACTTGACACTTAGAGGACTCATGGTATTAATTCAGATCCCATAAATATCATGATATTAAAAATTCAATAACTTAAAATTTCTGAGTCCTCATGACCAAGCTTATATTTATCAGTACAGACATATCCTTGATGACAGCTTCTGTGTAGAGAAAACCATGATCCATGGCATCTTCTAGATCTCAGTATGTTTGAAACATGTGCTTTCAATATCGCACCAAAGAGTCAGGTGATGATTTCATTAACAAGTCTTTCAAACTTGAGTCTGTAAAGAGTCTGAAATTTTGTCATCAAAACGATGTCTGTTCTTTTTTTAGTTATCAACCAATCCTGGTTAACCAAACCCATATATACTCTTCACCCATTTCTAGACTGGTTCCCTTTTTGCCATATCATTAGTACCATGAGTCCTAGACCAGTCCATTTATAAGATAAATTGTACTCAGGAGCAAGCCAGCCTGGAGGAAATGCAGTCAAACCGCACATTTGTTCTTCAGTTTTGGTACAGACAGAAAAAAGCAAATTTATTTAATAGATGCAACTTTTGTCATCCCTTCTAGATATCAAACCACTAACTCTGCGAATCAACAGTTGCTGTATCATACTGAAGACGCTAAGAAAATCGGTCATATTTTTAGTCTGATTTTTCCTGGAGAGCTATTAACCAGTGAAGAACGCTGTATTAAATCCTAAATACAAAATAAAATGTTTACTGAGTTTAGTTTCTTAAGTTTTTCACAGGATGATAAAAGCAAACAGGTGTAATTAGGCTGGTTTTGGAAAGGTAACTTGCACTAAAAATTTCATCATTTCATTCAAATGCACCAAAATATTCAACATAACCTATGCCAAATTTATTGATATGCTGTATCCAAGTTAGTGCCGACATAAGATTGTCTTTGTACATCTGACCTTGTAAGTAATGCACTGGATTTTGTCTGAAATGTTGAAAAATGATGGAAAACAAACTTATTTGGTATAATGATACAACTTTTACTAAAACCATTAAAAAGTTCACAGCTTTTTATCAGTAACTGAATAGAAATGAAAATTTTTTCTTTACTTTGTACCAGAAATTTCCAGCTACATCCTTTTAAAATGGCAACTGCTGAATTTACATGTAAAACTGCATGCCTGTCGAGGTCAGCCATCGATGAGTCATGCTAGCCGTTAGGAAAATTCAATATTTCATATCTATTTCTTATCCTTTGAGTTCAAAGATGATCATGGCATTACTAAATAGTTTGCTTTAATTTGTACTTGCAACTGTAGTGAGTAGCCTCGAAACACATGTTTGATTTCATGAACATACTGTGATACTGAACACATTTGTCTATTTCATGAACATACTGGGACTCTTTGTGTAATAAATTATAATTAACTGTAAAGTAACCATGGCTATATTGTACTTTCCAACAAAATAGTGTTTAACTTTGGTAGAATATTTATGATGGAATCAACACCTATGAAGTAAGGCTGGAAAAGAGAAATCCACCTTCTAGCTCAGGGGTCTCAAACACGTGGCCCGTGGGCCGCATGCGGCCTGCCAAGCTTTATCCTGCAGCCTGCGAAGTGATTGGCGTCACAAATTGTAATAAGAGACAATAATGGATGAATGAGAGGGCATTAAGAACACTCACAAAATACAGCATCGAACTCTTGCACCAGAAGCTATAAATAGACCACATTTTGATGATGCACCTTTATATTGTAACAGTTACTTGAGGCTGACTGAACATCCCGAAGGTAAATAACTCTAAGTTATTTTTCTTTCCCAGATGTCACTTTTAACAAAGGATTTTAGTGTCAGGATGTAATGATCAGGATTTATTATTATGCCCTTCGAAAATGGCTTCAACGTCTAACAAAAGAAAGCTCCTGGAAGAAAAAAGATTTTTCCAGGGTAAGTGGGAGAATATGTACTTCGTCACAGAGGTCAAAGGTAAAGTTCAATGTTTAATTTGCCTTGAAACAATAGCTGTGCTAAAAGAGTATAATATTCGTCGCCATTACGTAATGATGCACAGTGAGACGTATGATGTTATCACTGGAAAAATGAGAGAGGAAAAAGTGCTGAAACTGAAAACAGCATTTGCCAAGCAAACAAATTTCTTTTCGAACATTAACAAGTCAAGTGAAGATGCAGTAAAGACAAGTTTCCTAATAAGTGAAATGATTGCTAAATCATCAAAGCCTTTTACAGAAGGCCTTTTTGTTAAAGAGTGTCTTGTTAAAGCAAGTGAAATTTTATGTCCTGATAAAAAGAACCTATTTCAAGGCATTAGCTTGTCCGCTAATACTGTTGCAAACAGAATTACTGAGCTAGTGGGTAATGTGAAATAACAATTGATTGAAAAGTCACACGAATTTGAAACATTTTCAATAGCGCTTGATGAGAGTACAGATGTTTCTGATACCGTGCAGTGTGCAGTGTTTATAAGAGGTGTGGATGTCAATTTAAACATAACAGAAGAGTTGCTAGACTTAGTACCACTGAAGGGTACCACAATCGCATGTGACATATTTCAAGGACTAGAAGAGTGTATAGAAAAAGCTGCACTACCATTGAACAAACTCGTATCCTTGGCTACGGACAGTGCACCAGCAATGTCTTCTGCAAACATTGTGTTGTTGGGTTGCTGGAGTCCAAACTGAATAGTCTCACTACACCACGAAATAATGTCCCAAGCATCCATTGTATTTTGCATCAAGAAGCTCTGTGTGGTAAAAGTATACAAATGAAAGAAGCTTTGGATATTGTTGTTAAAACTGTCAATTTCATTCGTTCAAGAGGATTAAAATCACAGACAGCTCACATCGTTTCTAGAAAGTATTGGAAGTGAATATGGGGAACTTCTTTATCACACTGAAGTTAGGTGGCTGAGTCGAGGAAACGTTTTGAAATGGTTTTATTCACTTAGAAAAGAGATTGAAACCTTCATGCAAATGAAAAACAAAGATGTTTCTCATTTCTCTGATTCAACCTTTATTTGTAATCTTGCTTTCTTAACAGACCTAGCTGATCACCTTAATACCCTCAACTTGCAACTTCAGGGTAAAAAGCTGTTAATAAAACAGATGCATGACTGTGTTAAGTCATTCAAAGTCAAGCTCACTCTGTGGGAGAAACAGCTTACTGTAGGGAACTTGGCCCATTTCTCTGCATTGAATTCATTGGAAAAAGTTGAAATCACATTCTTGAAAGGATATGCTAATATCATTTCTGACTTGCACAAACAATCTGAACACCAGTTTAAAGATTTTGAGGCACTTGAGCCACAGTTCCACCTTTTTTCGATACCTTTTGCTGTGGACATTGACAAAGTTTCTGAGGATATGCAAATTGAACTTGTGGCACTTCAGAGTGACACTGTTTTGAAACAGAAATATATGGACACTGGAGTTCCAGAGTTCTACAAGTTTCTGTCTCGAGATATCCTCCAAGTTGCTTTCTGAAGCTACGAAGATCATATCTATGTTTGGTAGCACTTACACATGTGAGCAGTTTTTCTCGTCTATGAAAATAAACAAGACAGTCTTAAGGTCAAAACTCACTGATGATAATTTGGCAGCAACATTGAGATTAGCGTCATCTCAGGATATCAAACCAAACATTGATGTGCTGGTTGAGGCAAAACGTTGTCAGCTGAGTGGCAAAAAAATGGTCTTAAATTGAGCACGTCTATTTCCAGGTACTGATTATTGTTAATTTTAAATTCATGTAAACTTTACAGCAAATATAAGCAGAACGTATAATTACTATAATCATGTATAATGGATATGTTTACATTTTTCAAATTTTACTAGATGTTTGCTTAATAATGACGTATATAGGTGTGCTGCGGCCCTTGGGCCATTGAATCGTCCTCATGCAGCCCTCAGGGTGGTTTGAGTTTGAGACCCCTGTTCCAGCGGATTAACACTAAAATATGACCTAGAATTTGGTGTGCCAGGGATCTGTGGATTGGGTCTAATTATCTATTAATTCAAGCTATCCAGAAACTGACCCTATTTTACCACAAAGTACCTGGACAATTTTTGGCCATAAACTTTACATTACATATTACATGCTTGGAAATCTAGGTGGGGGAAATTTGACAACTGGAGACATAACTCTTGTTTCATTTCCAGCAGTAGAATATATCAGAATCTGGGGATGCCTAAGTGTGGACAGAAGAAATCTGTATAGACTAGTTAGATTTACACAGAACACTGTACTGGACACTGACTGGTGCCCTGACATGTCAAGATTAAATCCATGAGGATAGACCTGTACAGAAAAAGTCCAGCCCTAACTTTAATCCATACTTAGATCCTTCAAAGATATGGAGACAAATTGGGTCAAGACAATTCTGGAACCTGTTAATTACCTAACTGTTAATGAAGAAAACTGATAATACACAATCTGATTGGTTCTTCAGATTGTCCAGACTATTCCTGATATGTAAACATAGTCCATAATCTCATCTATCAAACCTTGTTTATAAAACCTTCCCAGAAACAGAATACAGTGTATTGTATTTATCCATTTAAACACACATCCAAGTAAAAAAGCCCAGACCATAATCTGATGTTTCACAATGTGCTTGCAGATCAGGGTCTAAACTGTATTTCTTCCCCCTGAAATTGTAATACAAGGAATACCTCAGACCATGATTTCGATGAGTACTGGAAAAAGCTGCTTTCCCTGAGTATCATTTGCTCATGATTGGAATTTCAGATCTGGCTGGTTTCTTTTTTCATTCTGAAGATTTGAAGTGAATCACATAGACTAGTGCATTATGGACTAAAATCTATAGATCATGGCAATCACGTATGCTGTATGACTCTTAAGAAATAAGGAAATGTATTGCATGACACGTATTGTATGACACAACTAGTATCCATCATCAGCATTTAGGGACCCCTGGTGGTCGAGTGGTTTAAGGCCCCTGGTGGTCGAGTGGTCTAAGGCCCCTGATGGCCAAGTGGTCTAAGGCCCCTGGTGGTCGAGTGGTCTAAGACCCTGGTGGTCGATTGGTCGAAGGTCCCTGGTGGCCGAGTGGTCTAAGGCCCCTGGTGGTCAAGTGGTCTAAGGCCCCTTGCGGTCGAGTGGTACAAGGCCCCTGGTGGTCATGTGGTCTAAGGCCCCTGGTGGTTAAGTGGTCTAAGACCTTGGTGGTCAAGTGGTCTAAGGTCCCTGGTGGTCGAGTGGTCTAAGGTGTTTGCCTTTACAGATCACTCACATGTCTCATCTCTATTCACGTAGGTTCAAGTCACAGCTGTACATCATGGGTATGTGAAAAAGGATGTCAGCAGCTTCGAATGAATCAGTGGTTCTTTATAGCCTATCATGCGCTGACAAATGGCATTAAACCATAAAAACAACCACAAACACAAACACCATCAGCACTGACTTATACCAATCTGAATCTGATTCCTGGATTTGACAACTTGGGAGTCATCTGACTTCTGGATTTGATAACTTTGGGGTCATTTGACTCCTGGATTTGGCAGTTGGGGCTCATTTGACTCCTGGATTTGACAACTTATACAGCTTGTAAAAATTATACTAGCAGCTGCCTCGCTTGTCGCTCAGCATTAAAAGGTTAGTGTTATGACTGGTCGGACTGGTGTCAGGATAATGTGACTGGGTGGGACATGATGCTACATGTCTGTGGCATGATTCCCCAGTGTTTGACATCACGATAAACTGCTACACTGCAGACATAGTGATATGACTGAAATTGTTTTAAAGCTATGTCAAAATCCAAATTACACACACACTTTCATAATAATGTGATAGCTATGGTCTCTATATTGTCAACTATATTTGATGATTCTGTACATACTTGATATTTATGGTCTATACTATCAACTGTATGTTATGATTCTGTACATGTATGATATTTATGGTCTCTATACTATCAACTGTATATGACGAATCTGTACATGTGATATTTATGGTCTCTATATTATCAACTGTGTGTGATGATTCTGTACATGTGATCGTTAAGGTCTCTATATTATACATGATTATGGGATAATTTTGTACACATGTGATAGTTGAGGTCTCTACTATAACTGTATGTGATGATTCTGTACACATGTGATAGTTAAGGTCTCTATATTATAAACTATGTGATAATTCTGTACACGTGATAGCTGAGGTCTCTACTGTAAACTGTATGTGATAATTCTGTACATATGTGATACTTATGGTCTCTGTATTATCAACTGCATGTGATGATTCTGTGTACATGTGAAAGTCTCTATATTATAAACTGTGATGATTCTGTATATATATATATATATGATAGATAAGGTCTCTATTATATAAACTATATGATGATTCTGTACTTGTTATAGTTACAGTCTCTGCACTGCAAACTGTATGTAATGATTCTGTACACGTGATAATTAAGGTCTCTATATTATGTGTGTGTGTGTGATTTGGATTTTTAACATAGCTTTTAACAATTTTTCAGTCATATCACTTTATGATGTCTGCAGTGTGGCAGTTTATAGTGATGTCTAAGCACTGGGGCATCATGCTGCAGACATGTAGACATGTGATATGATTCTGTACATATGTGATAGTTAAGGTCTCTATATTATAAAGTGTATGTGATATTCTGTATGTATGTATGTATGTATGTGATAGTTACTGTCTCCACAATGTAAACACAATGTAATGATTTTGTACATATGTGATAGTTAAGGTCTCTATATTATAAAGTGTATGTGATATTCTGTATGTATGTATGTATGTGATAATTACTGTCTCCACAATGTAAACACAATGTAATGATTTTGTACATGTGTGCTAGTTATGGTCTGAATTTTCTAAACATGTTTACCACGTCAAACAGATCAAAGTCCCCTGTATATGAAAACACTGAATGAGCTAGCTTGACTACTTCTAAGCTAAATAAAACAAATGACTTGTGATTTTTTCAGTATAAATACATAAAACTTGTGTAAATTCATCATAACATCAATTCATATCTGCAATCTATGTCTAGATTCTTGCTCTAAATACTGTACATGCCCCAAAACTTAAATCACCTGTCCAATGAAGGCCCCCATTTTATCACATCCTTTTCCAGGGCAAACTTTTCTGGAAATGATAATTTCTTTACCAATCAATAAACATATTTCTTTTTTAAAATAATTTTCTGGACATGTGCCACTTGGTAATGTTTTATTTTTGTTCTGCTTTATTGAAATGAGGTTCATCTATGTAAAGGAAAACAGCTGTTACTTAAATAATCCTGTGAGAGTTGGGTGTACCCATGGGCAAGGTAAACTGCTTCAATTGCCTCAGCACTAAATAAACTCCTTGTGTTGCTGTGATGTAAAACACCAAACCAAAGCAAATAATGACTATATATGCTACATGTTCCTCTAGTACAAAACACACCTGAAGATTTAACACCTTTCACAGAAGACTCCAGAGAACCCACACATCATAGCTGGAGTGGGTAAAATACAGCCAGCAGGCCAGATCTGGCCAATGACCTGTTTTTATACATTAGTTTACGTCATTGGGTGTGGCTTTAAAAATGCCTTATCTGGTCCATGCCCTCGATGAAGTTGTCCATGCCTGCCTTATAGACACCCAATGCTGCTTATCCAGTAATGAAACCAAAATGTGTATATGCAATTACTGAAAAAGGTTCATCAATCTAGGAGGACATTGTGGATCTTCTAGGTACCATGTCCAATACTGGCCACAACCACACATCTTTTGATAGACACCTGAAGTTGTGTTACTTTTTTACACTGACTTTCAACCATGTTAAGATGTGCCGATAGGAAGAAATTTTCCTTTTTCTGAGATTGAATTTGATCATGAGGTATCAGATTTGCAGTTTTCACAACAGTCCATAGATTACACTGACTGCTGTTTTGTGTACTAAATATGCATTAAATAATGAGATACAACTCATGAAGCTGGAATGAAACTAATAACTGAATTTGTGTACATTATATCAAATGATCATTATAAACAGAAAAACATCACATGTGCATGAATCATCAACAACAGGCTGCAGATGACATTTCAAGTGCAGAAATTGTTACAACTACCATGACTTACATCAAGTACAGCCAAAAATGAGTGGGACACAAGATACAAGAGAAGTTATCTATACAATCTGTCATCCATTTTTACATTCTGTTGTAATGGTCACCCACAATTCTAAACCAGTAAATGGAGTTGATGACAACAACAAGACACGTCCTCCCGTTACCATTATCATGCCATTTCTTCACAAATAAACCTTGTTCTTCTTCTTCTACTTCTTTGTCTTCTTCTTTACCTGTAAATGTTTTAAATTCTTGACGGATATAACAAAGATCCAATCATGCTTATTAATATATATCATTATTCGACCTAAAAGACTATTTGAGGTATAGGAGTCTCAAATGTATAGGAAAACATAATCAAATACGGAGTTGTATGCTATGTAGTACTATGATGATAATCCTAAATATGAGAGAATAATTCATGGTTTAATTTATTATATGTGCTGCATTCTCTGGTTATATATAGTTTATTCAAGGTATAAGGGGTATCCAGCCCAGGCAGATGAGTTGTCTAAAGTGCTCACCTTTACCTATCACTCACTCTGGATATTATCTCTATACCGATCATAGTCTGAAGTTACCTCTTTATGTTACGAGCAACAAATTAGTTTCAAGCATGTGGCCCCATTAATCTGTTAATTTTCATGACTTAAGTCAATCTAATAATCTCTTGGCAGAAATTTAAACTAAGAATAATTCTTTCAAAACATTCTGTTAATATGTGCTTTTGCAAAACATAAAATTGCTGATACTAAATGAAGTACTCCAATTGTCAAATCTTCATAACTGGAGGTACATAGTTTTGTGCATTGTAAAGCTCTTCCATTTTGGAGGTAAGGAAATCTTGCTTGTAGTTTGTAATCCTCTAATGATTAAATAAAAGTGATTGGTTTTTTAAAAAAACACTGGAACTTGTGAAGTTTGAGCAATGATTGTCATGTCACTTCCATGTGGCATTTGAGTCATGTGCTCTGCTAATGTGGGTATGTAAAAAAAACTGCCAGTAGCTTCCTATGGGTCAGTGGTTCTTTCATTGTACCAGGGTTCTTCATCCACCAGTTATAATGTCTGCCATATATCATGCACTGAAAAATGGCATTAAACCAAAAACAATAACAACATGGTACAGTATAAGGCCACTAAGGTACCTATTTTTCAAAATTAACGGTTTATCCATGTCATACTTCCAAGCAATGGAGGATGGGTACAG
The DNA here is from genome assembly GCA_016617855.1 of Megalonaias nervosa. Lineage (NCBI taxonomy): Eukaryota > Metazoa > Mollusca > Bivalvia > Unionida > Unionidae > Megalonaias > Megalonaias nervosa. Next base: position 11,424 of record JAECUM010001593.1, on the reverse strand, counting down.
TAAGGTCTGTCTTGCTCATGGACAATGGTTGCAGACCAAAACGTTTACTGGACATTTGCATCAGGTTCTCTCAAGGGGATGTACTTTTCAATTTGAAAGTAAAGGAACCCTGGGCTGCTTTTGTACCCAATGCAGTGCAGGATTATCCTAATAGCAAATGTAACATATGCTACAGGCCTTGCTCTTTCAAGGGCTCTGTTAAATGCTTTCAAGCTATCAATTACCTACATGTAAATAATACTATTACTGAAATGTCAGACATATTTGTCCTAGTATCTGGCTGTAAAGAAAATGAAAAAATACAAATAAAAAATTTATGTGTTTTAATATTTATGTGGTTTTTTTATTTAGGGCCCCTTTACAACATATGCTACAGGTCCCGCACTAGCTTAATCTGGTACTGACCCAATATTGTGCATTATTATGCAAGAGAAAGTTTATTCCTAAATCTGAGAAACCATGAGCAATTGAAAAGCAACAGAAAAGGGAATAAGTAAACCAGCAGTTGGATGCAGCAACAGAAGAAAAAGATCAGAATAAGTGCACAGAGTTAATCTTGGTCTTGTTGAATCCAAGCTCATGACTGACAGGTGATTGATGGATTGTGGCAGCTAATTGGAATTCTGTGTTTGTAAAACATATGCATCCCCATTCTTCCCTATTTTGACCTCTGCCCCAATGTTAAAATGTTATTGGGCAGCTCCCTGCAAATAAGGACTTCCTCAAGCACAAATGTCAATTCAGTATGTGTTTTGTTCTTTCATGCCCAGCAAGCATGTACATTGGTACAGTGTAAATCTTGTTAGATTTTGGGGCTAAGTCACCAAATGGGTCAGGAAATATCCTGGGGCCAATGTCAGTTGCATGAATCTTTTTATTCCCAGTGTGAATGGCCATCTGGTGGGAAATCTCACCAGTTTTGACATTATGACAGTGGGTCTGAATCCCAAGGGGGTGGGGGAAAGGGAAGTGTCAAGGTTCAATATCAGATGCATATTTAAATATGTCTTTTTCATGCTGGACAAGTGTATATATGGTTATAAGGTCAGTATCTGGAGTGATCTTAAGCTTTGGTCCAGGTGCAAGGTCCCCTAAAAGGTAACGATGGACCTCATGATCAATGTCAGTTGAATGTATAATTTTTTTTTAATTCCCAGTATGTATAGTTACAAGGGTGGTAACCTTAATGGTGTCCATACAATAAACTGGGAGCCAAGTCCCTGGGAGAAGGGACTGACCTGGGGTCAAAATCTGCAGTATGAATCAATGTGTCTTCTCATGCACAGTAAGCATGTATATCCAAAATAGTGAATCCCCCTACATAATGAATCACACAAAATAATGAATCCCCCTACATAATGAATCACACTAAATAATGCATCCCCCTACATAATGAATTGCACTAAACAAATGAAACCCACCACATAATTTGCATGATAAACTGCAAGTGAGCTGATTTCATTTCAATTCTATACAATGCCAATCGTAAGTTTCACTAGTAATGGGCAACCAATCAGAACTTTTGTACTAGAAATGGGACAAGTGAATACCGTATATACTCATTTATAAGTCCAACTACAAACAACACAGACCATGATCTGCCATCATATAATGCACCAGCAAATCAGAGTGTATGTTATTTAGTCAACTGATATCTCCAAACAAACTGTACAGGCCAGATCTGCCAGCACATTATTTAATGGCAGATATGGTTCTCTGCAGTTTGCAGCTGAACTTGACTTATAGGCAATTACATATGGTAGATAAAAGTGAAAGTAATCCTTGAATGTTTGCCTTGTTTTACCACATACCAGTGCTTAAATTAGTAACATGAGAAGTGTCTCTGTCACATTTCAATTATAGGCTATATATAAGGGATCTTCTGTTTTCTCCTATTTCCTATGGCTATCCCATCAACAAAATGACAGGTCATAAATTCATCTAGCAAAGAAAAAAAGGAAGAATTCATTGTTTATAGAAGGCAGGGTTTGACTTCTGCATACCAAGTCACATCTACCAAACAGAGATTTATATAGATGTATGTATCTGAGATGAAATTAGAATTTGTTTTGTAAAATGTGTTGTCTCCCCACTATAGACACAAAAGTCAGAGTTCAGAAAGTCTTGGTGTGATCATTTAAAAACAGGTCATCCACATATGTATATAAACATTGAAATCTAACCTCATATTCCTTGGTCAAGCAGCTTTATTTCAATGACCTTTACTAGATTTCACAACAGTCTAAATTTAAAAGTCAGAAAAACCTGCATATATATAAATAGAAACATACCTACCATATTTCATTTGTCAAAGTGAGTTTTACAAAATCACAAGATGGATATAGATGCCACTGTTCCATTTCTATTTTATGCCTGCCTCTTTGTCTGCATTATTCAATAGTACAGTACCAGTATTATGATTTAAATGAGATGGAGTCTGCCAGACTTTCTAGGGGTAAAATTGGCATGGTCCAGAGGTCACAAATTTGGGTCATGGACCTTTAAGCTTACAGAATTTTTCAGCTCCTGATCAAGACCCCATTCAAAGCAGTGGGCAGTTCATATAAATAGCAATGGGGGAGGGGTAAAATTAGCTTGATCACTAAAAGCAGCAGGCAGCTGGCATAAAGAGCCATGTGATCAAAAGTAAATGCAGCAAATTTTCAAGCCTGAAGTATAGCTAGTAGTCCCATATATAAATTAATCTGTACCTTTCCTCCATCTTCTATCAGAATTGAAATTTTCACCTATAAAATGCAAAACAAAAAAACCAGGAGCATTTTGAAAACTTTCCTTTGTATTTGCCATTGGTAGAACTGTTTTCTATAAAACATCAGTTGTAGAATCTGTGCTTTTTTGACTTGACATGAGTTGTGATTAATACAGTAAACAGCATAACAGCTTTCATACACAATGCTGACAAAGGCACATACAATTGCTTATAGTTTGATTCATGATCAGGAAGAGTGACCATAAAAAAAAGATCACAAATTACATTAAAAAAATGGGTTCGATCTGGAACATTTGACTGTAAATGCATTTAACAAGACCTACATGAACATAATGCTGTTTGAGTGTGGCTAAAGCCAAAGAGAGTAGCCAACATATTTACTTGCTTATTGGGTCAACTGCAAACAAGACAGACTCTGATCTGGCATCACATAATGTGCCTGTATATCAGTGTCTATCTCAACTGTTCAAATGATTATTCCTAACCAACTGCAATAACTCAGATCTGCAGGCAAATTATATGATGGCAGATCTGGGTCTATGAAGTTTACAACTGGATCTGATATATAAAAAAGTACATACAGTATGTCAACTTGTATTTTCTAATTGGTTTTCTCTAAGCAACATTATTTTGGTTCTCTGTATCTTACCTACTATATATACTTGCTTATAAGACGAGTCCAACTGCAGTCTGCACAGACCCAGATCTGCTGTCATATAACGTGCCTGCAGATCTAGGTCTGTGCAGTGTGTTAGGAGTAATCAGTAGCACAAACAAAATATACCCTGATCTCCAGGCACATTATGCTGTGTCAGATCTGGATCTTTGTCATTTGTAGTTTGAGTTGAGTCATAAGTGAGTACATACAGTACTACTAAATATCTTTCATGCTGTGAAGTAGCCATGCAGCCATGGACATCCTCAATGAGCTGTGAAGTAGCCATGCAGCCATGGACATCCTCAATGAGCTGTGAAGTAGCCATGCAGCTATAAACATCTTCAATGAGCTGTGAAGTAGCCATGCGGCCATGGACATCCTCAATGAGCTGTGAAGTAGCCATGCGGCCATGGACATCCTCAACAAGCTGTGAAGTAGCCATGCGGCCATGGACATCCTCAACGAGCTGTGAAGTAGCCATGCAGCCATGGACATCCTCAACGCGCTGTCAAGTAGCCATGCAGCCATGGACATCCTCAATGAGCTGTGAAGTAGCCATGCAGCCATGGACATCCTCAATGAGCTGAGGCAGTTGTCTCCTTCCACCACCACTGCATTTTTTAAAAATACATTGTGCAATATATAAGAATATCCCTTTAATTTTGGCAACCTCCCCCAAACACCAGGAAAACTACTGTGGACACCATGCATGCAAAACTTCAAATATTATGTAACAGCTTTTCATATTCATCTTCTAGGCAGCATGCTTGCACCACCCCTATCTCCGATATATGTAGCATATTTTATTTTAGCTAATATACCCAACCTGGCTAAAAAATAAAAAAAGGAAGTTAATCATTGACCAGAAAGACAAACAGCTGGCACCCAGGTATGCAACATGACACTACAGAAACATTTATCTTACTAATGCTTAATGTGACACTATGTATAAGCAAATATACTGTAATTGTTTCCAGACCATGCAGTTTTAAACTTCTTCCCTAGTATCCTACACAATCTATTACCTGTGAAAAATATTCCACATGTAACTAAATACCCTTATTCAAATCTTATAGGACTTTTATCATCTTTTAACTGACAAAATAGAGTTCTCTTTAACAACCATCACCTGTAACTAATGGTCAATTACACTAAACACACAACACAGACACTGTTGACCCTAAAAGCATTAAAGCAAGATAAGGACATTGGACCAAGATTTTAAATAAATTAACAATTACAGTGCAAGCTCTGTTAAGAAGTCAGTGATAAGAACTATAAATTTTGGCTTTGTAAGGTACTGTATATATTCACTTTTAAGTTGAATCAAACTGCACAGAATTAGATCTGTGATTTCAATGTGCTAGCAGATCTGGGTCTATACATATTGTTAGGTCAAATCAACAGAACAAACAACACAGACCCTAATCTGCCATCACATATTCACTGGCAGATCTGAGTATATGTTGATTGCATTTGAACCTGACCTGTATATAAGTATATATAGCAGGTAACTGCTATAGAGCTTGTGTGGTTTCGGAGAAGCTGCACTATGGTTCTGTGTGTGAGTTGCTGCACTATGGTTCTGTGTGTGAGTTTTGAATTCTGAATGTAACTTTAATAATTTTTCAGTCATACTGCTATGATGTCTGCAGTGTGACAGATTATAGTGATGTCTTGCACTGGGGCCTCATGCCACAGACATGTAGCATGATGTCCCACCCAGTCACATTATCCTGACACCAGGCTGACCAGTCTGAACACTAACCTCTTAATGCTTAGCACCAAACGAGGCAGCTGCTGGTACCATTTTTATAAGTCTTTGATATGTCTTGGCTGGGGTTCAAACCTGTGGCCTCCCGCATCCTAGGTGGATGCTATAACCACCAGGCCACCGGAGCAGTCTGCATCATGGTTCTCTTGATAGGTCAATTCTGGGTAGGATTCACTGGCTCAATTCTGGGTAGGATTCACTGGGTCAAGTGTGTGTGTGTGTGTGTGTGTGTGTGTGTGTGTGAGAGAGAGAGAGAGAGAGAGAGAGAGAGAGAGAGAGAGAGAGAGAAAGAAAGGATGGTATATACTGTTTGTTCTGTTTTCTTCAGCCAGCTAATTTAAACCCATCCTCATAAAGACCAAACTCTCAAGTCCACAGATAACCAGTCATGTCAGAACCATTAAAAAGCCTCAATAATAGCATCTGCATCAAAATAAAGTAGACTATCCCATTAAACTTTCAGGACTATAATTGAACAAGGTTGTTCTTATCCATAAACACAGCACAAAGATACATCTATTAATCCTGCTGGGTGGAAACTCTAAACTAGTCAATACTTCTAGATGTGGTGGGAAGGTAACAGGATATTTCATTCTGATATCTGGGTGATACTAAGAGCCAGGACAGTTGAGGTGGATCATTACATAATTATCTTCTCCCCAGGATGTGTGACAGTTCTAAGGCTTGAAAATACATACATCATATACACAGATCAAGTGTGAAAACAATTATAAATACAAAAGAATCATCATCTTCAAAGCTACAACACATTTGCAAGATTTAGATTTTAAAAATAATGATTTCTGCAAGAAGGATTAGAGGATAGAAAAAATTTTAATTTCTACAGATTGATGATGTATGACAAATTAGAGCACCCTATATACTCAAATAAAAGTCAATGCAAAGAGCACAGACTGATGTGTCATCATACAATTCACTGGCAGATCAGGGTCTATGTTATTTGTTCTACTGGTTACTGGTAACAAACAGCACAGATACAAATCTGTCAGAACATTATGTGATATCGGGTCTGGGTCTGTGCAGTCTGCAGCTGGACCAGACTAATAAGTAAGTACATTTGGTATATCAAAATTTTTATACATTATTATATATTGTCAATTGTGGTGGAATAAAACCCACATGAAAAAAAAACATTATAAAGCATAATATTATGAAGATAGATGCTTAAAAAACTGCATTTTTTGATCATTTTAAACACCAATGGTAGAGATAAACTAATATTAAATTAATAGTTTTATTGAAAAAGATTACATAATACTCTCTAAATTCAGATCACTGTACTCAAAATTGTAAAACAAAAAAAAAAACATATACCGGTATTCAAACTCCAACTTCGTTAAAAATTCTGATACCTGATTGACCAATTTCCAGATAACTCATTTATTCAGATATCAGAACTTTCAGCTGAATCTAAATTTAATTGTAAAAATTTAAATTACTTTTTTTTATAATATTGAGACCAGAAACAGAAAAAATTTTCTGCAGCGTTCGAAGACTATTATCTGAATTCATTATGTGTAAATTGTAGTTTCTAAACCAAAACATTCCCCCAAAAAATGTTGTGATCTGAAGCAGTAAGATTAAGAAAGGTTACTTTATTAATTAAGACACAAATCTGATGCGTACAATATCACACAGTACGGCCAATGCTATTCCTTTATTCAACCAAGAGATATGTGTCTGATTACTGATATCAAAACCTTATGCTTGTATTCACCTCTAAAAGTGGATTTCTACATCCTATAAAGCACATTCACATGCACTTTTTAGTATATCTCCATTAAATATTATAATCACATTAAAACATTTAAAAAGATCAGCATGTTTAATGCTTACAAGTCAGGTCAAATGCAAACAATGTACACCCTTGTCTGCTGACGAATAATGCACTAGCACATCAGGGTCTATACTGTTTGTTCTACTGATTACTCCTAACAAACTGCATAGATCAAAATCTGCCAGTGGATTGTTTCAGGCTCTATGTTGTTCATTCTCCTAACAAACTGCATAGACCCAGATTTGCCATCACGTTATGTTATCGCAGATCTAGGTCTGCAGTTTGCAGACTTGTATGCAAATATATATGATACACTACATCATACATGTAGTCAAAGGCAATGATGTTGTTGTTGTTGTGGGGCTTAACGCCATTTTTCAGCACATGATAGGCTATACATGGCAGCAATGAGATTAACACTGATACACTCAATCCTATTAATTGCTTTGTTATTTAAAATCTTCAACAAATTTTATAATATCAATTAGCTAATCACAGATTTAAAAAAAACCCCACAAATTACATGTAGATCAAATGTATCTGAAATTAAGATAATTTTGACAAGAATTGTTGGTGAGTATGATCTGAAAAAGAAACTCTTCTTTGTGGCAGCTGGAGTGTGCATTTTGTGAAATATTGGGTAAAATCTGAAAACTAGGTCACACTGACCCAGTTCTTACAAAAAATAAGAAAAAATGCATATCTGCATATGCAGTCTCATGGCAACTATGGTAGCAACAGAAGAAATGGTATTGGAATCAAAACTTGGAGTTGATTTTTAAGTAATTACACATTAACCATAGAAAGTAGGTTATTGCAACTCTGTTTAAAAGTTTGACACACCTTCATACCAGATACACTAATACTACATGTTTGGTTTCAATATGTGTCTAAAAATAAGAGTTACAGGTTAAACAGGAGTGATGAATGGATGAAATGATGGATACACAAACGGATCCATAACAAAACTGATCCAAAGATATTTGCAAGGTTAATCTTATGTGTTACCTGCTATTCATATTGGGAAGAAAGACTAAAACAAAAATTCTATACAGGTTCACAGCATTCAAGAGATTGAATGTACCTTATTATTCCAGGCCATGTCATGATTCCAATATTTGCTTTGTTATCTGACTGATACCAGTACTTTATGAATAACCTGAATGGCAGAACTCGTTAAGGCTCTTAAATGCTGACTGAGCTGTATTAATAGCATCAATCATCCTTCTTTTTGTCAAAGTTAGTCTCAAGAGATTTGAATGATGATGTATGACCAAAAGGTGGTCAATTCACTTTTTTCTTATCATCTATTTGCACTTGAACCCAACAGTAATTTTCAAACTGGCTAAGGAACAGTTACAGATTAACTTGTTTATCTGAAAAATCCAAATACATGTACCAACAATTTATACAATGAAACATTTGAAGACTGGACCATGAAATGTGACTGATTTGTCTCTGATACTGGTAGATATTAGAGCAAACCAGTGGCGGATTTAGTCATTTTGAGGCCTAAGGCAAACACAGGCATGGGGCCCTCCACAACCTTTGTTCTCCCCCTTTTCAGTCCTTATTTATTTGAGAAAGATGTACTTGTAACTTGTCACCAGTCTTCACACAGCGATGGTCTTCTGTCTTCTATCTTGTGCTCCTAAGGTGACCTTGCAAGCCTTGGCCTCAGCAAATCTTGTGATCACTAATTCCATATCCAGTGACTTGCTGACTTCATGCTCAATGGAGAGAACAGCAAGTGCAGACAGCCTGTCCTGTGACACAGTTGACCTGAGGTACGTTTTAATGAGTTTCAGTGATGAGAAACTTCTCTCACCTGTAGCTACTGTCACTGGGAGAGTGAGCTGAGCCATTTGTTTACAAACACACACGCAGATGCGCAGTGGGATAATGGAATAGTCCAATGTAGTGGGGACTGGGGGGGAGATACTCATCATGAATTAAACATTCGGATAGCATTTTAGCGTATCGATGTTTAGATATATAATTAATTGGTGAAAAGTACGACAACAAATCGTAACCATAAGTTTATGAGGCGTTTTACGGGGCCTTTGGTAGTTTGGGGCCTAAGGCAATTGCCGACCTTTGCCTAATGGTAAGTCCGCCTCTGGAGCAAACCACACAACTTCTTTGACTGTGTAAAATGAGAATAAATAGGGAAGTGATGCTTGTGTTGTATCTCTGCACTCCCAAGTTGAGTCCCCAAAGCTGTTAGGTGCAAGGATGCTTGATTACTGGTTAGTGCTTTTACTGAGGGTCAATCTCTTTCCCCAACCTCAAAGATAATCTCATTTACACACTAGTGCTGACAAATTATCCAGTCTCTAATTGTACAATCAATATACAATGAACACTAGGGTCATCAAGTCTCTAACTGTACAATGAATATAAAATTAAGTGTCATCAACTCTGATTTCACAATCAATATACAATAAACACTAGTGTCATCAAGTTATCAAGTCTGTTATTATAAAATCAATAAACAATCAATTAAACTCAAAACTGAATATATAACTGATATGCAAGAATACCAATAACTAGAACTGATGCTAGAAATGAATGAGATTACCCAAATTCGATAACAGTAAAATGAGTGCATGAGTGAAAGTTTAGTAGTAACAGCTATTTAAGAAAGCACTATATCTACTGTTTAAGTTCTGTTACATTTATACCAGTGACAGTCTCTATTTTTCCATGGGCAAAAATCCTGCATCATAATTTCATTTAATTAACGTTTGCTTTAATTATGAAAAAAGCATTATGTTCTTAATGCTGTTGCTTACCTTAGTAGCCACCTCTTAAAAAAAAAAAACAAAAACCCCTGACTTTACCTGCACGAGTGTTAGACAATGAAATATGAAGATTAATTGATGCATCAATACACTGCAAAGACTGTACTTAACAGCTAAACAACTATTTGCTTCCAATAAGCATGTGTGCAGAATATCTTAATGTTCTCACCTAAATAAATAAGCCATGCATATTTTCAAATTTAAATATCCCTGTATTAATCCACCTTATAATTCTGTACTATATCAAAGCCAGCTAAATTTCTGAACCATCAAGACACATATACAAGGAAATCTACAGTAAACAGTATCACTCTGGAATTCAACTCTACTTCTATCTCAGCCATATGTAAACTGGATATGTCCTTTTATCATCCACATCATCATAAAGTCATTTTATTATCACAATATATGACACATGTCAACCAGACATGCCTTGTTATCTCTTGTACAGATGACCTATTTTTAAACTGGTTTAGAAAAGTGTATCTCCCATGAAAGTGGTCACAATGTACATTCTATTATTAGTGTATGCACAACAATGTGCTGCCCCTAGATGCAAGAGCTATCATGGCCTGAATATCACTATGTTTATTGCATTGATGTGGATATTTCAAGGTTATGTATACCTTCTGCATTTCTCTTTTCCTCAGGTGCTGAGGGTGGGTCTCTGATTCTAGTACAGTACCAGATAACCAAGATGCACAGTGAAAAGCTGTGTTGCAGCTTGGTTCTCTGATTCTAGTACAGTACCAGATTACCAAGTAGCACAGTGAAAAGCTGTGTTGCAGCTTGGTTCAGCTGCCTAGGAAACACTTGATTAAACTTGGTCCCACTATAATCATCAAAATAGCTCGATTTGTTAAATTTAAGAGGACACTGGCAGTTGGGAGTGGGAGAATGTAAACACATACACCTTTAACCTTCATTTAAGATTGGCACGGAATGAGGGTAGGGGTGGGAAATAATATACAAATTTAGTAAAGTTTGAATGAAAGCTCTGCAATGGGGTGACCAGGAGGTGGGGGAGGGGTGCTACATCTTACCTGTTTTATCAACAGGATGAAAAAGTAATGCATGGAAATAGTTTTCACTGCCTCCACCACCACCCCATCCCACCCCACCCCACCCCCAACATCCTATTTGAACAGATTATTCTATTACTAAATGCAAACTCAGAAAAAGTGTTTCAGTTTCCAGGTATGATAGGAACAAGAAATGTTTTCAGAGAACACAAATGCCCAATATGATCATTTACTCCACCTTTGTCAATGTAACTTGGATGGAACAATCAGTGCATCAAGCATAAAAAATGGGTGACAATGTGAATTTTTTTTGTATAGGAGGGTGCGTTCATAACAAGACATAGCACAAGATGAATGACAGTGCAACTAACAGCACTGTTAATGACATGAACAAAAAAACTTATGCAAAGTCACTAAAAGCATGAAATAAATGTCACACTGACCTACTCCAGGTTGATGGGTTATGCACTCACCAGAGGGCATCCACAAAGATATATCAGCCTGCAACCAAAACAAAAATTTTAACCAAGGTCTGAGGGACAACTGTACCCTTTCCACATTCATGGCATGCCATGTCAATGAAATGCATTTCTACTTCTGGGGAGAGTTCAAAAACAGTTACCAAATCTGCTCTCAG